>PVKU01004217.1:0-153405 GCA_004027475.1 Anoura caudifer
CGTGCCCGTCGGCACCTCCGCTTTTTCCTGCCGCGACTCCGCCCCTCTTACCGGTCTGGATGAATCGTTGTTGGACTTCCAAACAGTTTGATTTTCTGAGATCTGGTTGTTTTCTTGTTTCTAAATCTTTGTTGTCCTTAATTTGGTTGTGAGAAGAGACACAGTGCGTCTGCCTATGCCTCCATCTTGGCCGGAAGCCGTACATTATTTAAGTTTTTTTAAAAAACTATAGGCATGGTACATTACAAAAAAATTAGTTTAAAAACACACAACTTTTACAACGTGGATTTACCTTTAATTCTTGCATTAGTTGGGTTCTTCTCTCTCTTAAATTCTTTAACTCTTTCTCATCCCAGCATCGAGCCTTGTATTTCAAGTCACTTGAACCTCCAGAAATCACCCCAGATTTTAAAAATAATGTTCCATCAAGAGCTACTGTCTGTAAAATTAAAAAATATTTTACCTTGGGGAAATGTACATAAAGAAGATAAACTAGAACATAATAAGGTAATTTTTACAGCTGAGAATTTGTAAATGAGAAATACCACACAATATTTAATAAAATGTCTAGCATATGAAAAGATACCAACCAATAAACCACAAATACAAAACCCTGTTTTGCTAAGGCCCAGAGCAATTCTAGGCAACAAATTAGAAATTAAAAAGGCTCAAAATAAATTGTGTATTAGTTTCACACATATTCAATATTGAGAAGAAAAAACCAAGAATAGTTGTATTTAACCTGAAATAATCTGCATTATATAATCCTCTATTTTGAAGAATTTCACATCCCATGTCTATGACATAAAATGAAAACAGCCTTAGCAACGTTAGGATACCCAAAATATCACATTCCCCAAGGTAGATATGAACTGGGACCAAGAACAAAAATTTAAATGGAGTCAAAGGTATAAAATAAAAAGAATGTGTAATAAGTATGTATGTTATCTTAAATAATAAAAATGAGATCTATTTAAAAAAATAGCTTGAAGTTATAGTCCTAAGTAAATATATACTTTACGGAATAAATTAAAGCAATTCTCAATGTTTTGCAAATGTTTCCAGTTAAAGCAGAAGAAAACCACTTTTGGAGAACTAAAACCATGTAATATGAGTTCATTTTTAAAAAAGCCTACAAATAAGAGTCTCATTGAATCCTCGGTTCCTTCATTCTGACCAACACTCCCTGTGTGACTGAGACATGCTACACTGGGACTGGAATGATGGAGGGAGTGAAATACGGCACTGACCCTCAGGGAGTTATGCTAGTAGGAAAAAGAGACATATAAACATATCATTATGGTATTAAGTGACGAGCAGACAGAAGTATATTCAGGAAAGTGTAAGACTGGGAGGGTCTAACACGGCCCAGGGAGCCACAGACGGTTTCCCGAGGAGGTGAAGGCTCGCATCGTGTCTTACTGGAATTAAATCAGTTACATTTAACAGAAAACTTGGTTTATTTCTCTCGTATGATTTCAGAAGTAAGCATTCCAGGGTCTGTATGGTGGTTCCAGAGTTAACCCAGACTCTTACAATACAGTTCTAAGATCCTTAGTATTTGGATGTCTCCTCAAGGGAGACAGGCTTTTTATTTTGAGAGCACCCTTCCCTCCCAGGTGTTAGCTTGGCAACGAGTTCGCTCCTCAGGTCTAAACTGACCAAAATATCATTTTGTGATGTAACTTGCAGTATCTGAATAAAGAAAATTCTAAAATGTAATATCAGATCTAGGAAAAGATATGAAGTCCATGAAAAACCAAAAGCACAAATTGAAGACAGGTATCTGTGAAAATGTGACATCTACTCAACTGTTGTGTGCACCCTAAAGCACAGAGAAAATTCCTTAAGTGGCATAACAATAATAGGAAGAAGATAAAGTTCCTATAATATACTTGATACAAATGACAAACCTGATTAAAATTTTGAAGTAATGATAAGAACAAGATATGGCCTCCGGGGTAAGACTTCTTACCAGGAACAGATACAAACCATTAATATTTGTTGAATGAAGCAAGGATTAAATACCATTTTATCTTTATGTGGCTTCTTTAAAATGGTCTCACAAGTCTTCAAAATCAATTTTACAAATATACATAAATAAATTTTAAAATAGTTAATTAGTAGCTCACTTATTATACCTGCTTAAAGTTAATCTGTAGAATCAATGACAGTGATTACTAAGACTGTGATCACATTGTCATTAACGTCATTTCTGACAGAAGTACTAAAATATGTGAGAAGTTAATCACGTTAGACAGTCAATACATTTAAAACTAAGAACTACTATCTTTCATACTAATAGTCTGTTTTGTGTTGACTTGCAATTCTGTGCACTCCAGATCAAATATTTTAATTCACTAATAAACAAAAAACTGACTACCACTTTTTGAATTTTTTGCAAGGCACTAGAATAGTATTCTGAATGTTATTATTTAATTTAGCCTTTACAACTCTATGAAATAGGCACTATTATTTCTCCAAATTTTGGAGGAAAAAGTAAAATTAGAGGTTTAGAAAATTACTAAATAGCATCACTGATTTTACATCATAGCTTATGCCCTAGGCACTACGTGAACTTCATCACAGGTGTAGTTTAAAAAAACAAAACAAAATTCATCTCTGGCTGGTGTGGTTCAGTGGACTGAACACCAGCCTGTGAACCAAAGGGTCACTGGTTCAGTTCCCAGTAGAGCACATGCCTGGGTTGCAGGCCAAGTCCCCAGCTGGGGGTACTCAAGAGGCAACCACACACTGATGTTTCTCTCCCTCTCTTTCTCCCTCCCTTCCTGTCTGTCTAAAAATAAATAACTCAAATCTTTACAATAAAAATAAATAAAATCTTAATAAAAAGCTAAATCAGGTAATCTGAGAAATTAAACACTACTTAACTAAATACAAACTCTATTCAAGTGAGACTAAAACATATTTATTTTTAAGACCAAAATAATTTTCTTGAGAGATTAATATTTAGTAACCTCATTTTCAATTATGCCATTTCTGTAACTTCAAATGTGTTCAAACCTTGAATGCATAAAAGGAGAGATAGTATCTCTATGAAGCCATGGAAGAATTGACCCGGAATGTAAAATAAGCACCTAAAATCTTTCCTCATATTCAGAAAACATATATACTATACATTTAAGTGCAGGGCATATCGAGATTCGAAGAACATTTAATGCATGTAAATAAAAAATAAGTTAACTGCTTTGAAGGTATTATTACGATAAATCTAATTTTCAAAATATTGTATGATATTGGAAAATACTACAGAAGTTAATTTCTTAAAAACCCAACTGAATATTATAAAAAGTACTGAAACCATGGCCATCTTAGGCTGTATGTTAGTTTTCCTTACTGAAAACAGTCATATGACATCTTGTATGGAATTTGCATGTATAATATGTTAGTCTTATAAATATTGCTTCAGATTATCCCAAAGTACAATCTCGGCATCTTACCTTCCGTCTTTCCGGTCCATCGAATGCAACATGCCGTGCTTCTTCCACAGTCTCACAGACAAGGCCATTGCCACACACAAACTGGATTACTTTCTTCAGCTGCGGAAACTGAGTCTTTATGACATCAATCACCATTTTACAGCCTTTAATCTCCCGTAACCTCTCATTAATTGGCTTGATCTAAAGGTTTAAAAAAATACATTAGATACACTAAAACAAAAACCAAATAGTGCATTCTTTCCCAAAAAATATACATAAACATGACAGCAAGAGATAAATTAACAGTATAGGCTTATAACAGAAAACTGTACAAGAACAACAATTAAAATAAATTAAAAACAAAAACAAAAACAAAACAGTATATGCTTATATACAATAAAGGTTTGATGAGAACCTGATGAACTATATCCCACTATTGGTTCATGTACTATTTTTTAAAAATACATTTCATCAAAAGCCAGGAGACAAAATTTCCAAATTCAACTCTGTCACTATCTGAGACAAAGCAATGCAGAACTGCTCCACGCTCTCAAAGTCATAAAATCTAGTTGGAGATGATGCCCATTTACAAGTGTCAAGAGAGTGGCACAGCACTGTGGACTCTAAAAGTCATTGTGGGCTAAACGGGTAGGAAAGCCTTCGCATCTCCTTCGACGGGACTTTTAAGTTGTATCTATAAATAGATCAGAAAGTACCAGTAATGTATTACTAAAGAACAGTAAGTATGATCTCCTTTTTGTAAAACAAAACAAAGCAAAAATCCTATATGAGGGGGGACCCCAAAAAACTGGAATTTATTTATAAAAAATGGTGTATTTATTCTCACATGTCTAAACCTCAGTCACCTTCACAGTCCCCTCCATTTGATGTAGTACACCTATGGAGATGTTTTCCTCTGCTTGGGACAGCTTTTTGACTCATCGATTTTGATGTCTTTTGGTGCTTCTGCCACTTTTTGTTTCACCTCTTCCACATCAGCAAAACATTTCCCTTTGAGGACTTTTTTTAATCCAGGGAAACAAAAAAAAAAGTCGCTCATGGCAAGATTGGGTGAATAGGGAGGGTAGGGCATAGGGGTCACGCCATTTCAGGTCACAAACCACTGAACACTCAGCATGGCGCAGGCAGGTGCACTCACAAATCCCCCATCATGAAATGGGCAAATGCACCGAAAAGGTCTTAAAAAAAAATTCACTGAAGCTGAACGCAGCCTCTCACAGCAATGCCAGTTGGTACACTGATACAAATGGATTCCTAGAACACTCACCCAGTGGGGAAGGCCTGTACTACAAGGGGCCTACCCACCAAAAGATAATTCCTTTTTTGGGGGGTCCCCCCTCATATACAACTAAAATATGTATATAGACAATGTACCTGGGAATATATATTTATAAATTTGTATGTATAGAAGCAGTCTAAAGTAGTTGCAATTAAGGAATCGGCATTGAGAAGGGATAGGAATAGTTCCTTTATATTTTATAACTTTCTGTATCAGATTTTTAGAAAATGATGGTGCCTTGAAAAAAATCTTGAGCATGAAATAAGCAAAACAGGATTTTAACAGGCAGATGAATTAGGTCAAGTAGTTTCAGTGGGCAGAAGGTATAAGCAAAAGCGTGGAAGTACAGAAGTCAAGTCTGGACCATTGGTACCCAGCTAGCATTTGCTGAGCTCACTCCTGTGCCAGGCACTGTGCTAGGTGCTCTCCATGTAGTGATTCTTTGGGATAATCCGCAGATGCAGAAATTGAAGCTCAAGAAAAATTAAGAACAAATCAGTGAGAATTAATTGAAAGCAGAGCTGAGATTCATACTCAGGTTGGGCCAAGTCTAGGGCATGCACTCTTGACTACTGTGCGTACTGCCTTCAGTTCAGGGTCTGGAGGGCAGGACCAGCAGAACATTTTCTTTAGTAGCCAAGAAAAAAATCACTGAAGGACACCAATCTTGACACTGATCTAGTTCCTGCCTTGGGAATTTAGAACCTGGATACTCCAAGGCCTCTCAATACATACTTCAGGGCTCAGCATTGACTGCTTCACCAAGACTGAAGCGTAGTTACTGGATCACATATTCACAATGGAGAGTCTGTGCGGGCATTTCACCAACAAACCATCTCGACACTTTGCTACTGAATAAGAATATGGCTGGCTAGTAGGCTAGAACAATGTCCTCAAAATCATTAAGGTAGAATTATGGCAAAAGTAGATATGGAAGAAATGATATGAAGACAAAAAAGATAGCACCCACTTGATATCATTCCTGGCCTGCCAATACATTAACAGCAGCCATCTGAAGGACTGACAGACAGACCGGCACCCACGCTGTGATATTTTTCAATCACTCACCATAGTTTTAGGCAATAAAGACGTACTTTAAAAGACAAGATTTTATCACTAAGTACTAAACATAAATTTCTTACATCAAGGTAATCTAGAGCAAGGAATGTCTCAGGTTCAGCTCTTTCCTCCTTCAGAAATCGAATACAATCTCTTGCTATCTTTTCAGAGGTTACAACAATGGCAACCATGTACTGGCCAAAAAGCTTCGTAACAGCTAGCTGGTACTTTTTATGAATAGGATGACACAGGTCAAGCAGTCTTCCAAACTTGGCAGGTTTCAAAAAAGGAGAGAACAGCAAATACATTTGTGAAGAACATACAATTCATTGTCCTCTAATGTAACAAAACAGCACAAACTATAAACTACTTTTATAAAATTATAAACATCAGAATGTAACAGTCCCATTTATTTGGACGTAAGTTTTACTACGAAATGTCCATTTAGGTGGTCACATTTAAGAAAAGGGTAACGAACAAGGGGGGATTGGCCTTACCAAGGTATTAAAATACTTTCACAAAGCTACAATTATTAAATTCATCCATTCCCTTAATTACTAAATGAGAATCTGTGAGGACCTCCCGTTTCACCACCACATACAGACACTGAGCTAGACACTGGGTAAGCACTACAGATACTTTCTCATCTCACAGAGCTGTCAGCCTAGTAGGGAAGGAAGAGATGAATAATCAGTTGATTACACGCTTGTGTGAAACAGAATTATCTAGACATTGTGATGAAGAACAGCGAGCTCTGAGAGTGTAACAGGGACTAGGCTGAGCTGAGACGTCAGAGAAGGCTTCCCACAAAGACACGTTATCTGAGATCTGACGAGTGGTCGAGAATTCATTAGACTGAAATTCAAAAAGTTTACTTAAAAATGTCAGAATGTCAACAATCCTGTATCTATGCTCCCTAGGCTAATCGAAGATTCAGTTTACATTTTAGACTTTTTTTCATGTGCTGTGTTCTACCTCAGGAATACAATTTTTTTAAAGTGATAGACCATTTTTGTTAATATTTATTATCCTGCTCTTTGTCTTTTTCTTCTCTGTTCACCTGCAGTTACAGTGGCCCCCATTATCTGTGGTGTGGCTTTCCATGGTTTCAGTTACTGTGGTCAACCATGGTCTAAAAATATTAAGTGGAAAATTCCAGAAATAAATGACTCAACAGACAAGTCCCGAGTTTGACATTGTGCACCGAGCGCTGTGATGAACTTTCACGCCGTCTCTTCTGGGACATGAACCACCCCTTTGTCCGGCGGACTTGCACTGCATATGGTCCCCATTAGCCACTCAACAGCCACCATGGTTTTCAGAGGGATGGTGGCGGGGTGCCATGCTTGTCTTCAGGTCACCCTGATTTTATTTTTACTTAATAACAGCCCCCCAGCACAAGAGCAGTGATGCTGGCAATTCAGATATGCCCAAGAAGCTGGGAAGAGCTTCCTTTAAGTGAAAAGGTAAAAAGTCTAGACATAATAAGGAAAGGAAAAAATTGCATGCTGAAATTGCTAAGATCTACAGTAAGAACAAATCTTCAGGTGAAACTGTAAAGGAGAAAATAAAATCATGCTAGTTTTACTGTGGCACCTTGCACTACCAAAGTTCTAGCCACAGTGCATAAGTACTTAATAAAGAAGGAAAAGGTGTTCAGTTTGAGAATGAAATACATGAACTGAAAAATATGTTTCTCATATATACATACACATACTTACCCCTTACATACACATAGGGTTCAGCACTGTCTGCAGTTTCAGCCACCCGCTGGCATTTGGGAATGGACCCCGTGGGTAAGGGGTGACTGCTGTAACTCCGATCTTACTTCCAGGTCAGAACTTTGATTTTTGGCTGTGTAACCCATTCCTTGCTACTTGCAATTTATTAATTCAGTAATGTTTACTCTGACTTGTTTTCTTAGCTCTACATTTTGCTTTTATGGGGGATTTTGTTCTGTAGCCTTCCAGACTAGGCTCTTTGACTTTTAAATGCTTTTAAAATCATTCTCTCTCTCACCCTGGCTAGGTGCATCAGTTGGTTGGAGTGTTGTCCAGTACACTAAAAGGTTGTGGGTTCCATCCCCAGTATGGGATGTAACTGATCGATGTTTCTCTCTCTAAAATTAATAAACATATCTTTGAATGTGGATTTTTAAAAATCATTCTTTCTTGCCCTGGCTAGTATAGCTCAGTGGATTGGGCACCAGCCTGTGAACAAAAGGGTCGCTGGTTCCATTCCCAGTCACGGCACATGCCTCGGTTGAGGGCCAGGTCCCCAGTAGGGGGCGCATGCATAAGAGACAACCACACATTGATGTTTCTCTCCCTCTCTTTTTCCTTCCCTTCCCCTCTCTAAAAATAAATAAAACCTTTAAAAAAACATTCTTTCTCTTTATTATTATATGTACCTATAGCTGCCATGTCTGTGCTTTTCACCATGTTTATATTTAATGTGGGCATCTCTGTTCAGACCTTTTATTTGCTGTGATGGATACATTTTGATCGCCTCACCTAGAACTTTATTTCTTCTGAACAACAGCTGATGAACTAAGTATTTTCTGTTTATCTTCTAAGTATTTTCTGATTTATTTGTTACCCAAGGGCTCAGAGGGCAGGAGCAAATGAGAGTTGAGCCTAGGCTGCGCATATGCTTCGCTTGAATTCTAGAGTTTTGTTCTTTCCTCTGAGTTTTAATCAATGTTCCATATTAAGGTTCCTCTACCTTGGGGGAAGAGGACAAGTCCCATTTGCGGGGAAGGCTTTGAATTGGCCTCTCAATTTAATGAGGAGTCCTACAGCTGTCACTTCTACCTAAGATCATCGGAGGTTCACATTACCTGATTCAATAGTTTTTTAAGCAATGCAACAAATGCATATGAAATTCCTTCTTGCTAGATTAAGTGATACCTAGGTGGGATTTCTCAGTAATTAATCAATTTATCAGTGTGCTTTTTAAAGAGATAAAACTATGCTTATAAATGCTTTAAATGGCTATCGTCAATAAATCCACAATTAACAAGTGTTTGCAAGGATGTGGAGAAATTGGAACCTTAGAGCACTGTTGGTGGGAATGCAGACTGGCACAGCCATCGTGGAGAAGAGTACCGAGTTTCCTCAAAAAATAAAAAATGGAATTCCCTTATGAACTAGCAATTCCACTTCTGGAATATATCTAAAGACACCCAAAACACTGGTTCCAAAGAATATATGCACCCCTATGTTCACTGAAGCACTATTTACAAGAGCCAAGATCTGGAAGCAGCCCAGTGTCCATCAGTAGACAAATGGACAAAAAAAGCCGTGGTACATTTACAGAATGTACTACTACTCAGCAATTGAAAAGAAGGAAATTTTAGCTTTTGAGATAGCATGGATGGCCCTAGAGGGCATTATACTAAGTGAAATAAGCCAAAGAAAGACAAATACTATATGCTTTCACTTATATGTGGAATCTAATGAACAAAATAACCAAACAAAATAGAAACAGACTCCAATATACAGAGAACAGACTGACAGCTGTTAGAGGGAGGGAGGCTCAGGGCTGGGTGAAAGAGGTGAAAGGATTAAGCAAAAAAGAAAAAACCTCACAGACACAGACAACAGTATGGTGATTCTGAGAGGGAAGGGGGGTGGGGGCAGGTGAAAGAAAGTACAGGGCGGGTAAATGGTGGTGGAGGAAGACCAGAGTTTGGGTGGTGAGTGCACAATGCAGTGTGCAGATGATGTGTCGTAGAACTGTACACTTGAAACCTACATAATTGTATTTACCAATGTAATGCCAATAATTTCAGTAAAAAATAAATAAATGGTTTAAAATGCTAACCTTCCACCCTGGCTGGTGTAGCTCAGTGGATTGGCCTGCGAACCAAAGGACTGCGGTTCTATTCCCAGTCAGGGTACATGCCTGGGTTGCAGAACAGTTCTCAGCAGGGGATGCACAAGAGGCAACCACACATTGAGATTTCTCTCCCTCTCTCCTTCCCTTCCCCTCTAAAGATAAACAAATAAAATCTTAAAAAACTTAATTTAAAATGCTAATCCTCTATCTTTTTTTAAAATCCTGAACTATTACCATTTTCTGAAGTTTATGGCATTAGATGTATAAGCCCCTTTCCTTGTTTGATTGTTGAACTAATTTTTAAAACATTTTATTTATTTATTTTTAGAGAGAGGGGAAGGGTGGGAGAGAAGGAGAGAAGCATTGATTGGGTGCCTCTCACACAACCCCAACTGGGGCCCACAACCCATGCATGTGCCCTGACTGGGAATTGAACCAGTGACCTTTTGGTTCATGGGCTGGTGTTCAGTCTACTGAGCTATACCAGCCAGGGTGAATTTTTTTTTTTTTTAAACTAGTTTTAGTCATTTTGTTTGGTACTGAGAGAGGGATTTTGTGACCAAAACTTACACCTCCTCCATCACTATCTAGAAGTCGAGAACATTTAAGAGTCAGAAAGTCAAAAAGGCTGCTATAAAGGAGAAGACATGGTAGCCAGAAAGATGGAGGAAACCATGAGACTGTGGTAGCACAGAAGCCAATGGCAAGGCGTTTCAAAGCAGTGCAAGTGGTGAACAGTGTCACGTGCTGAACACAGGCCACCATAAAATAAGGACTGCGAAGTGTATACTGGTGTCAAGACACAAGAGTGGGATGCCAGACCCCAATACCAGAGGAAATAATTTTGTGAAGTTGACACCCTAAGCTACAGGTTAGCTTTTGCTGGTTTTGGGCTATGAAATATACTAGCAAAACTGGATGCACAGTCAGATTTAGAGAATAAAAGCTCACTGTTACAAAAGAATTCCAATGATATCTATGGAAAACATAATTTAAAAAAACTGAAAGCATGAAAAATGTGAGGTTTGAAGCTGTGTGATTTTTGGGGGGAGCCTAGTTCACAGTATTCAAGTCCTTTGGGGATACTGGCCATAACTTGGACTTTCTGGGTCATGTGTTCACATCAATGCTTCTCCCCAATAATTACTTATCTACAGATACTACTATAAGTTACATTTTACTGCAATTATTTACTATTACATTTTAAATATAAACTATCAAACACAAAACTTAAAAAAATTTCTGAAATAATTCTGCCTCCAAATAATGATAACATTTTAAATTCCAACTAAGAAAGCTTAGCCTCTGTTTAAATTAACTATTCATTCTAATTACCACAGAATCTGGGTAAAGTCTTTTAAGGCGTTCCATAACCTCTGCTCTCTTTTGCTGACGTTTTCCCTCATGGTAATCAATTCCAGCATTCTGCAGTTCACTTCTGACAAGATTCATCTCTTCATTAACTTCAGAAATTCTTGACTTTGTTTTTTCAATTTCATCCACTAGGGTTTCCTCTTGCTGTTTTTTCTCTTTTAAGCAATCCCTACATAGTAAGAGCAATAAATTATATACCAAAAAGAAAACCCAAAATTTAGGAATGTCAAGGTACAATATACTCAGGTCTGACCTTGCAGGGGAATGGAATAGGGGTTCTCTAACAGTTTTAGTAGATGAAAAATGCTGCAATAAAATAAACCTAGCACCAAATTTGGGCAAAGAGATTTTGATCATTCTTTTTTGATTCAAAAGATCACACACGTATTTCTTGATACTGAAAAAGCAAGGATAGATCACTTTAACTGCAGCAGCCATCGTGAGCTTAATAATAGATAAGTACCAATTTAAAAAATTCTTAACAGTAGAATAGTTAGGTTGTACTAGCTTCTATGACATGCCTTTTATTATAAAATATCAATACCAAAAAGGAGTTTTAAGTTTCACCACTGATAAATATTTATATTTTCAAAATGTAAATATTTCATTCATGTGCTTAAGTGTAATTTTTTATTGTACATGCTGAAATAGAAGTAATGGAGGAGCAAAAACACTGACACAATGAAGCATTCATTCGACTGACTATACCACAAATACACCAGACCCTTGAAATGGAAGACAGCTGCAAGGAACTTCCGTTTTGAACAATACCCACATGCACATTTTTGTGTACTCCTCCAGCTTCTCTATTCGTTTTTTATAATCTTCTATTTGTTCTTTTATTTGTTTTAGATTTTCCTAAATTAGAAACAAAACCTAAAATCAATTACAGCAACTCCAACTAAATAAAATCAATTACTTTTCACTATATGCATAGAACTTACTGTAATAACTTCAGTTGTTCTGAATTGGAAATATATAAAATATAACCACACAAAAATACTCATAAGAGCAAATTTTAATTTTGAAAAGGCAGGATGGTACAGAGCTTTCAGGTTACAGGAATCGAGGTTCAAACCCTCGCTCTACCACTTACTATACATCTGATCACGAAGTTTACTCTGGTAAACTCAAACACCAACAGGATTATTTCCAAATATCTATACACAGTTCTTTTTTCTCACATATCTGGAACTTTTTAACTAAAAAATTTTAAATTTGTACCAAATTGGGATGAAGTAAACAGGTCATCCACAGAGAAATAAAAAACAATGGAATAACAAGAGAAACTAACCTGGAATGTGCCTTTTAATTAACTAAAAGAAAATAAATCTCAGAAAAATAAAAACAAGGAGTCTCTTTTCTGACTAATAACAGTTAAGAAAAATACCATCTTGCATTATAAAATTAGTTCATAAATGAAAAGATGTGGTTCAATAATGATCTAGTAAAATTGAATATTTTACAAGAATATCAATCATTTCCTCTGGGACTTCTGCTTTGTGTTACTATAAATCTATCTGTGCTTTGTTATATATGATGAATCTTTTTAAGCATTTATTTTTCAATTACTGTTTACATTCAATGTCATTCTGTATTAGTTTCAGGTGTACAGCAAAGGTGTTAGAAAATCATGTATTCTACAGAGTAGTTCTCCTGGCTCCTTCAAGTACCAGCCTGGCCCCACACATACTCATCCCAATAAGAGTGACTAGAGTCCCTAAACTGCAAACTAATTCATGCAATAAATGTTTATTCCCTGGCTACCATGTGCTAGGAACTAGATATGCAATAAAGAACAGGAGAGAGTCTCTGCTCTCAAGGACTAAGGTCTGGTGGGAGACAGAAAATTAAATAAGTAAATCTGGTAGAGTGGCTTAGTGTACACAGGACATATAAGGTAACTTATAGGCTTGGGGCAGGAGGACTTCACAAAAGTCTTGCTCCATTATCACTAAATCCAAATACAATTTGTATTCATGCTTTTAACCTCTCCCGTCTAATTCATCCTATGCACCACAGCAAGATTAATCTGTCTTATTCCATTACTAAATAATTTAAAACCAGGAGTATACAAAAGTAAAAAATATAATTCTTCTTCAGTGTACCACACCAGGAAACAGAATATCAAAGTTTTCTTAAAATATATTTTATTGATTATGCTATTACAGTTGTCCCAATTTTTTTCTCCCCTTTACCCTCCCTCTGCCTTCCACCTCCCTCCCTCCAGCATTCCCCCCTTAGTTAATATCATGGGTTGTACATGTAAGTTCTTTGGCTTCTCTATTTCCTATACTATTTTTAACCTCCCCCTATTTTGTGCTTACCAATTATGCTTCTTATTCCCTGTACCTTCCCCCCCATACTGCTCCTCTCCCTCCCCACTGATAACCCTCCTTGTGATCTTCATTTCTGTGATTCTGTTCCTGTTCTATTGTTTACTTAGTTTTTGTTTTTTAGGTTCAGTTGTTGATAGTTATTAGTTTGTTGTTGTTTTACTGTTTGTAGTTTTTGATCTTCTGTTTTTTGGATAAGTCCCTTTAATATTTCATATAATAAGGGCTTGGTGATGATAAACTCCTTCTTTAACTTGACCTTATCTGAGAAGTGCTTTATCTTCCCTTCCATTCTAAATGACAGCTTTGCTGGATAGAGCAATCTTGGATGTAGGCCTTTGATTTTCATGACTTGGAATACTTCTTTCCAGCCCCTTCTTGCCTGTAAGGTTTCTTTTGAGAAATCAGTTGGCAGTTTTATGAGCACTCCTTTGCAGGTAACTGTCTCCTTTCTTCTTGTTCCTTATTTTTAATCCTGGGTAACTTAATTATGATGTATCTTGGTGTGTTGTTCCTCCTGGGGTCCAATTTCTTTGGGACTCTCTGGGCTTCCAGAACTTCCCAGAAGTCTATTTCCTTTGGCAAATTGGGGAAGTTCTCCTTCAGTATTTGTTCAAATAAATTTTCAATTTCTTGCTCTTCCTCTTTGCCTTCTGGCATCCCTGTGTTTTGGATGTTGGAGGGCTTAAAGTTGTCCCAGAGGTTCCTAAGCCTCTCATTTTTTTAAAATTGTTTCTTCATTCTCTTCCGGTTGGATGTTTATTTCGTCCTTTTGGTCTACACCATTGATTTGAGTCCTAGTTTCCTTCCCTTCATTGTTGGTTCTCTGTACATTTTCCTTTATTTCACTTTGTATAGCCTTGATTTTGCGACCGAGCTCAATCAATTCTGTGAGCATCCTGATTACCAATGTTTCGAAATCTGCATCAGATAGGTTGTCTGCGTCCTCATCGCTTAGCTCTTTTTCTGGAATTTTGATCTGTTCTTTCATTTGGGCCCTATTTCTTTGTCTCAGTGCACCTGTTACATCGTAAAGGCAGAGCCTTAGGTATTCACCAGGACAGGGCAATCCTCTTTGCTGCGTTACGGCGCTGTCTGTGAGGGAGGCATCAGAGAGGGAACAATGCCCATTGCTCTGCCCTAGCCCCACTTTCCAACCACCTCTGCTGTGAGTTAGGAATTGTTCCGCCTTCACAACCTCCACAGTATTTCACAGCTAGAGGTTTTGAGTCCTAAGTTTCCCGGTCAGCCAGCCCCGCCTCACGGGTGTGGTCTGCCACCTTGCCGCATGTCCTCTCCACCCATTCTACTAGTCTGGATGAATGTTTAACTCCTTGATTGTTGGAGTTACGCACAGTTTGATTTTCTGGCAGTTCTGGTTGTGTATTGTTTTTAAATTGGTTGTTATCCTTTTGGTTGTGTGAGGAAGTGAAGTGTTTCTACCTACACCTCCATCTTGGCCGGAACTGAAATACCAAAGTTTTCAAGTGTAATTATTCCATGGAGGTACTTATCTCACTGTACTCATGTATCACACAAATTCACTGAACAAACATATGTGCTAGGTGTCAGAGTTCTTAAAATGAGCAAGACACAGTTAATTTTCTCTAGGAACTCAAACATTTTTGAAATTAGAGCCCTCATATTGAAATTTTAATATCTCACTTAAGAATTCCATGCAAAGGGGAGAAAACATGATTAGTTAATACAGAATACAAAATTTAGTCAACTGTAAAAACCTGCCTGTCTTTACTCTGTGTGATACCAGAAGGGCTCCTCTGTGCTCATTACTTCTCGTGCCGGGTGGGTCTCTGAGGGACAACCACCTGTCATGCAAAGAGCCTGGAACAAACCTCAGACATGGCTTGGGCTGAAGAACAGGCTAGACTGGAGGGACTGGGAAAGACCAGGGGCATCATCCTGCGGAGAGGTATGTCAGGGACTGGGTGCTCCACTGGACACTCAGTGGGCAAAAATCAGATTGCCTTGGGACCAGGCATTTGACACTTCAGGCACCAGCTGAATATGCTAGTTGTCTGGGAAAGCCAGCCATTGTCCCAGCACTGCCATCTCGGTATCTGTGGAAAGTTATAGCCCCTCCTGTCTGGAAAGCAAGTCAGCAGTCCTGTGGGAAACTGAATATGGGTAAATTTCTCCATCTCTCTCTACCAGGATATATTTCTTCTTCTTTCAATGTTTCCACATTCAAAAGACAACAGCAATCCAATCAACACTTATTGATATCCACTAAGTACGAGATTTACAATGTACATTATTATGAGTCCTGCCTTTAAGAAGCTTCCAGTCTAATAGAGCTGTACTAATTAACTGTACTTTCCTCCAATATGATGAAATCCCTTAGAGATAGATTAAGAATAATGAGTGACTACATGAAGAAGAAATTATTTTCAGGTGTTTTTTTTTGGGTGGTGGAGTGGGGAGACAAGGCAAGCTAGGTAAGGCTTTGTAGTGTGGGTAGCCATAGAGTTCAACATGTAGAAATAAGTAAGTTTTTCCAAAATTAGCATGCACAAAGGCAAAACTGTGCAATGAGAATTTGCAGAAATCAGTGTAGTTTTATAATGCAGTATAAATTATACAAGTGTTTTAAAACCAATGTCTGCTATGTCACTACATTTGTTTTTTTCCTCCACGAAATATCCTTTCTTCTACTCATATGACTACCCTATAATACACCATGAGGCATTAGAGGGAAATACCAGATGTTCAGTGTAATATCACACTCACTTTAATCTTATTCAACCTGCCCATCATTATGAGGTAGACATACCTATCCTCACTGTGCAAATGAAATCAAAGTTCAGAGAAGTTAAATAACTCTGTTATTTACCAAGATTACATAGGTCAATAAAGAACAAGGAAGCCAAGTCTGTCTTACTTTGAGGCAAACCATTATAATGCTGTCATTTTAAAAAAAAGATTTTATTTATTTATTTCTAGAGAGAGGGGGAGGGAGGGAGAAAGAGAAGGAGCGAAACATCAGTGTGCGAGATACACCCATCAGTTGCCTCTGCACACCTCCAATGGGAGACCTGACCTGAAACTCAGGCATGTGCCCTGACTGGGGACCCAACCAGTGACCTTTTGGTTTGCAGGCTGGCACTGAATCCACTGAGTCACAGCAGCCAGGGGTATAATGCTATCTTGATGGTTAATTCTCAAGTAGACTACTATGCTCCTCTTGGGCTATGTCCTTACTGTTTCCAAATAACTTTGCATTCACCTCTAATTGTGACACCTAATTGTTTTTTCCTTCATCGTCTTCCTAACCTCACTGACCTATAATACATGTAAAAACAGAGGCCTATATCATCTGCTAATGTCTATCACTATATAGATGCACAGAAAATGCTTACTGACTGTAATGAACAAAGGCACTATCTATATCATAGATCATAAAAGTATCTACATGATACTAATCAGCATTAACAAGTATTTCAGAATTTTTTAATTAATCACTTATGTTTGAAGCAAATCCACTTATATATTGAAAAGCCAATATAAAAAGGTAGTAAAATTTCACTGAAAATAATTCTAAATCGTGACTGCACAAATCAAGGTACCTGAACTTCTCCATGCCTCCTCTTTTCAAATGCCAATCTTTCTGTATCAGCCTTCTGTTCCCACTGCAGTTTTTCCAGTTGTTGGTTCATTATAGCCACCTTCTTTCTTACTTGTTCCTTAAGTTCTTTATAACGATTCAACTGTATGAAGAGCAATTAAAAATTGCTAACTCAAATCCTTTTTTAAAATCCTCACCGAGAATATGTTTATTCATATTAGAGAAGGGGGAGAGAGAGAGACAAAGACAGAGAGAAAGACAAACATCAACCAGTTGCCTCCTGCACGTGCCCCAACCAGGGATCAAACCTGAAACCTAGGTACGTGCCCAACCTTTTGGAGTACAGGATGACACTCCAACCAGCCGAGCAACCTGGCCAGGATGAGGGGCAATTCTTTTATTTCTTTACTAACAGATAACCTTACCAAAAGTGTGTTTTACATAAATTAGATCAGAATTGGCCATCTTCTCCAGGTAAGATAATGTGAACAAACAATGAGTGTTGTACTTACAACTGTTTAGATACATCAATAAGGTATTCAAAATCAACTCTATAAGGTCTAAGACATTCTTAAAAGAAAAAGATTAAAACTAGTAGTCCAAAGAAGAGGAGCTCAGAGAAAAATATACATTTTTTAAATCTGTATAGTCACAAATATTTTAGTATATATATTGTAGGATAAGATTATTATCAAGTTAATGGAAGAGATAATTTAGTTGAATGTCTAGAAAATCTGAATTACCAATTTTGTATATCAACTATCAACTTATAATTAAATCTTATATACCGAATTAGACATTCATTCATCACTTAACATTTTACATCACCTTAAGCCATCAGTTTCCCTTCTGTCAATTAAGTGATCATGTCTTTTCAAAGCCATGTGTATCTGGCTTTTAAATTTTTATAATATTCAAGAAAGAAAAAATGATTACTTAAAAATACAAGAATATAATTGCCTTTTATTACAAGATACCATGTGATCTTCTTGAAGTATTTCCTGACTTGAATAAATTCAAAAGTGTTAATGCCATTTAATCTTATAAAGAAAAAATAGCCTAAAGATTAAATTTAGATTTCGTATGCAAGTGGATAAATTTAAATCCCCATAATGTAGACTCTGAGGACACTCTCTTAAGTAACTTAAGGAGAGGTCATTCTTCAAATTTGTTCTAATTAAAAGGAGAAGCCGAAAACAACAGAAACGAAGATTTCCCTCATGTTGGCTTTTTCACCTGACTGGCTTCTAATTCAATGTCTCGCACTTTGCGTAGCACTTCTTCCTCAATCTGCTTTTCAAAGCTTTTCCATGCAACATCTAAGTCAACCAGCTCTGTCTCTAGGGCTTTTATGTCATCTTCCTGTTTAGAACATTGTTTTTCACTGTCCTTCATTGATTTTTTAGCCACTTCTAATTTCTTGAGGTGGTGAGAAGTGTTTTCTTTGGCTTTAATGTATTGAGGCCTCTTCTGATTTAAAAGTGCTTCAAGAGATCTAAAAATAAATATAAAGTTTGCTTTAAAGGAAATTAAAATTTATGATATATGAAGTAAAGAAGTTCTTTTGATCAAATCATACATTTAAAAATAAATTCTAAAAACTGACTTTCAGAGACCATAAGCATATCAGTGGTTGCCAGAAGTTAGGGGGAGGATTGAATAGTTGAAGCATAGGGGAATTTTTTAAAAGATTCTACTGATTTATTTTTAGAGAGAGGGCAAGGGAAGGAGAAAGAGAGGGAGAGAAACATCAATGTGCGGTTGCCTTTAGCACGCCCCACCACTGGGGACCTGGTCCGCAACACAGGCATGGGCCCTGACTGGGAATCAAACCTGTGACCCTTTGGTTCCCAGGCCAGCACTCAATCCATTGAGCCACACCAGCCAGAACAACATAGGGGAATTTTTTAAGAGTGGTAAAATACTCTGTATGATACTATAATGGTGGAATATAACATCACACATTTGTCAAAACCTACACAACTTCACAGCACCAGGAGTGTACTTTAATGTATGCAAATTAAAAAAAAAATCACTTAGAGGAGCCCAAGGCATCCTAGATGGAACATAGGAAATGACAAAACACTCGAACTATATTATATATATATATGAAACCATGTTACTGAAGAGGATACAGGTGCTAAGCTAGGTAACTTTAGAGATGAGTAGAGGCTGTAAAATGAAAAGGAAAAGGAATTGTACATAAACATCATACACTAGTTGATAAAGCTGTTTCCTGGGAGGGTATGGATTAATAATTCTGATACTGCCATATATGATTACTGGAATTGAACAAGTAAGCAAATGAATAGCTTTTTGTGGAAGGCAGGTTTCTTACTCTTGGAGTGGGAGGTTGTAGATAAGCAAGGGCAGGTCAACAGTGACAGTGATGCCAGGCTAATATTATGATACATTAGAGAGATATGTCACATGACATCTATGGTATCTTAACATCTCTGATGTAGTGGGAGAATGACATTTTTCTATGACTGTGATCTTCTTCCCCCAAATTCACAAGCCCTGTCTAATTATGAGAAAACTAACAGACAAATCCCAAAGGAGGAACATTCAACAAAAACACCCGACCAATACTCCTCGAAACTGTCAAGACCATCAAAAACAAGGAAAGCCTGAGAAACTGTCATAGCAAGAAGAGTCTATGGAGATATGATAACTAAAAGAAACACGGTATTCTGGATCTGAAAAAAGACCATAGGTAAAAACTAAGAAAATAAAAATAAACTATGGACTTCAGTTAACAGTAATGTATCCACACTGGGTCATTAATTCTGACAAATGTAAACTGATAATGTAAGATGTCGTAAGCAGGAGAAACTGAGTGTAGGGAATATGGGAACTCTGTTCTCTGTAATTTTTCTGTTATCTAAAAGTATTCCAAAGAAACGTTTATTTAAAAAGATCAACTTTCAAAACATCACTTTTATTTTTATTTTCTCTCTTGACCTACATAACATCCAACTGTTAATAACTATTTTTAAAAACTCACTTTAATTCTTTTTCTGTGTGTTGTAGCTGTCTAGTTAGCATTCCATGCTCCTTTTTCCTGGCTTTCACAATGGTTTCATGATGAGAAAGAGACTCTTTTGTGACACTTAAACTTGTATTTGCATGTTCTAACTCTCCGTTCAGAAAATGAATTTTTTTCTCATTATGATACAGTTTGAAAAGCTGCAGTTGAATCTTGTTTATTTTCAGTTCTTCAAGGAGACTCTGGTAACGTTCTGCCTATAAAACAGCACAATTCAACAATAGTTGAATGGAAGTATATTTAAAACGACCTTTCATAAACTCAGCTATAGTGCTAACAAATGATCTCTAATGAATGTTATGAAGCAGTACTCTCTCACTAAAAGTAGCATTATTTGGAGAAGGTTTCTGGATATGCTTTTACAGTAAACCAGTAAAACAGCAGGTGATTTGTAGATTCATTCACTCAGTGGTATGGGGGTAAGAACAATGGAGTGATACCCACTAACCTGTATCCTCATCCCATTTCAGTCTTCACTTCAGAGTGTGGCAAGTCCATTAACATTTCTGACATCGGCTTCACTTGAAAACTGAAGGCAGTTATACGACTTGTAAGACCCCCTAGCAAATTTAAATTCAATGATTCCAGGAAAAATTCCTCCTACAGGAATTTTTCTACTAAGAGAACTAATAGGACTATTACAATTCTAACAGCATTTGTACTATTGTACTTAGTACAATAGTACTATTAATGAAGGAATGGGCTGCCTTGAGAGGAAGGCTCCTCATCAATGAAGTATTCCATGTAGCAGGTAAGCGGCCATCTGCCAGGATGTTGTAAAAAATAATTAGGAAGTTGGACTATTCTAAGTGTTCTTACAATGTTTACAGTTCTACAATCCTTCATTTCCATAAGCTGTTTCAGTGTAAGTACTATAGTCTGACTTTCAATGACAAAACTGAGGACGTATACATACACATGTAAAAACATGAAGAAACAAAACAGTCACTAATAAGGACCACATCTACCTCTCATTTATTTCTTCGAATATTTTTGACTGCCTACTATGTGCCAAGCCCTTGGGAATACAATGAAGAACAAGAAAGAAACAGTCTCTGCTCTTGTATACTTATAATCTAGTCATTCTCCTGGGGTGGGGAGGAATGAATAGAACTTAGAGGGTAATTAAGCGAACAAATAAACAAGATCTCCTATAGCAATACATACTACAAAAGAAACTAAACAGGATAATGCAGCAGTACCAGGGACGGGATAGGCAGACGGTGCTAATTTAGACTAAGGTCATGGACAGCAAAGGTTGGCCCAAGAAAATGGCTTTTTAACGAAAAGTTGAATGAGAGCATTAGCCATGAAAAATCAGGCATACAGCTATCTAGACAGAGGAAACAGCAAAAGCTCCAGGCTAGAATGGAGTGTGGGGTATTCAGTAAATAGTAAAGGTCAGTGTGGTAGTAGAGTAGAGGAAGTTAAGACTTGAAGGTCAATAGGGGTCGAATCAGAAGGCTGGACAGGATAGCAGGTTCTCAGTGCAGTGGGAAGCATTGCACCAGAAGAGGTTTTATACAAGAGAAAGACAGAATCTGATTTGCATTTTAAAAAGATCACTCTAAACACAAATA
This sequence comes from Anoura caudifer, assembly GCA_004027475.1. NCBI lineage: Eukaryota > Metazoa > Chordata > Mammalia > Chiroptera > Phyllostomidae > Anoura > Anoura caudifer. The sequence continues at coordinate 21,562 of PVKU01004217.1, forward strand.
ATTTATCAACCATTACACAAGGTGCTCTACTAGGCAATGTGAAAGGTACCGAGAAATTATCACAGAACAGCATTTGCAAAGCGTGGCCATGCCCTCCTAGGGGGGTCCCCAACGCCATACTAGGGAGTCCCTGAGGTCAGAATTATTTTCATAATAATACCAAGACTTTGCTTTTTTCATTGTGTGGATATCTCCAATGATAGTATAAGAGCCAATGGTGAGTAAAGTGGCTAGGCCTGGACACAGATAACATTTAATACAGAACCAGATGTGAGAATTCACCTGTCTTTTATTAAGCTAGATATTAAGATTACCAAAATGTAAAACAACATTATACTTTTAATTATTTAGTTTAGAAAAAATGCAGTTTTTCATAAAAATGTTATTTATGTTAATATGTAATGAGTTTATTATTGTTATTTTTACACTGATCATTAAAATATATTTTAAAAATTTCCAAGTTTTAATTTCAAATACAATAAATATTGGTAGACATAACCTACATGAACGGAAACTGTTTGTGGTCCCTGTAATTTTTAAGAGTAGAAGGGGATAAGAACCAGAATTTTGAGAACCTCAGCCGTATAAGGCATATACCCTTCAGGCTTATTTTTAGTTGGGAGAAGAACCATTTTTGTAGTTCAGGTTGTCCTACTTATTTGGGGAAAAAAAATCCAAAAGGTGAAAAACTTATCAAAAAGTTTATCTTTAATGAATTTGGGGCTTTATTTGTCTTATATCATTAAAAGAACCTCATCAGTAACCCCAAGCCGATATCGAGCAATTTTGACAGTTTTCGCGTCCAACACTTAACCAGTTTCGCCGTCACGACACCTTACCTCTTCCTTCTCTAATTTCGCATGTCTGCGCTCTGCGGCTATGTTTCTTTTCTTATTAAAATTGAACTGCGCATCCTCTTCGGCTCTCTGTAACTTTTTTTTCTTTTCCTCGTATTCTCCTATAAGCTCTCCTGAAGAGCTGATTTCCTCAAAAAACTGGGTTCTTTCTCTGGGTTTTTTCATAGAAATTGATTCTACAGTTCCCTTTTAAAAAGAGTAAAGCACACCAACATATAAGTTATAATGATATTTTTCAAAATCATAAACCAAATGACCTTGACAGCTCCTTACCTGAAAAACTAGACAGTTCCGTGCTTTGACTACTATACCTATCTTTTCCAACTCTGCTATATAAGCAGAACGGCTCACAGGACTATCATCAAAACGAAATTCTGAGCATCCCCCTAAAATACAATAAAGACTGTCATAGGAAATATAAACACCAGACATATATCAACAACTACTGGAAGTTTTCTAAAATTATTTTTCTTATTGAAATGGCCAGTTATGAAATAGTATGCATGTTAATAAATGCATTTAGTCAATCAACAAATATACTATACACCAAGGAGTATTCTATGGCGGTAAACAAAACAGACAAAAGTCTGATTTCAAGGAGCTTATATCCTAGTAAGGGAGACAGATCAAAAACAACATATGTAAGTAAAATCAGTATCACATGAGAAAATGTTAAGTGTTAAGGAGTAAGTAAAATAGAATGGTGAAAGGGGATATGAAAGTTTCCATGTGGCAGGAATAGGCATTGCAATTTTAAATAGGATGTGATCTGAATGTGTCCCCCCCCCCCGCCAAATTCATATTGAAATCCTAACTCCCAAAGGTGATGGTATTAGTAGGTAGGGCCTTTAGGTCATAATGATGGAACCACATACCTGACAAGGGGTCAATATCCAAACTATATAAGGAACTCATATAACTCAATAGCAAAAAAACAAATATATAATATGGGAAAATAACCTGAATAGATATTTCTCAAAAAATGACATGTAAATGGCCAAGAAGCATATGAAAAGGTGCTCAATATTAGAAAATATCAGGGAAATGCAAATCAAAACCACAATGAGGTATTACCTCACATTTGTTACAATGAGAAAGACAAAAGGCAAGTGTTAGGATGTGAAGAAAAGGGAAACTCTGTACATTGTTGGCTGGAATATAAACTGGTACAGGCATTAAGGAAAACACAAAGGTCCTTCAGGATTAAAAACAGAACTACCTTGTGATCTATCTAGCAATCCCTTATGAGTATATATTCAAAGAAAATGTGATCACTATCTTGAAGAGATACCTGTACTCCCCATGTCCATTGAAGCATTATTAACAATAGCTAAGGAATAGTCTAAATGTCTGTTAATGGATAACTAAGTAAAGAAAACATGGGAATATTATTCAACCTAAAAAAGAAAGAAATCCTGCCATTTGCAATGTCATGGATGAAGCTGGAGGATGTTATGCTAAGTGAAACGAGCCCTGCACAGAAAGACAAATCTGCATGACCTCACTTGCATGTGGAATTTAAAATAGTTGAAACTCACAGAACATTTAGTACGCTGATGATTGCTAGGGGCTGGGGGAGAGGAAAGTGGGGAGATGGCCAAGGGGCATGAAGTTTCAGTTACGCAGGATGTCAAGGTCTGGAGATCTGACGCGGAGCAGGGTGACCGTAGTTAACACACTGACATACTGTGCACCTCACATGTGCTAAGAGGGTAGATGTTCCCCCCTCACATGCACACATGTAACCCAATGAGGTGATACGTATGTTAATTAGTTTCATTATGTCACTTATTTCACAATGCATACTAAAACATTAAGTTGAATACCTTAAATATGTACAAATTTTGTCAATTATACATTAATAAAGAGAAAAAACTATGATGGTTTATTAAATTAATAGAGTAGACTAAGGAATCCTTAGTGAGATGGAGACTTTTGAGTAAAAGCTGAAAGAAAGTGAGAAAGCCAATGAAGATATCAGGAAATACTTAAATTAGACATGGAGGTACAAGTATATAAGTATTTCCAAAATTAGCTGTGATTGAATTTGGGGAAAAATAATGAAACAACATCTATACATTAGAATATTAAAACCATGTTCCAGTGGGCCAGATTGAGAATAGCAACAACAACAACAACAACAAAAAAAAAACAACCCAAGAAACACCTATTTTATGAGGCTCCTAGCATATTGAAAAAAAAATACATACACAATCCCAATCTTGTTTACTCAGAAAATAGGGATTTCAGGAATATATCCCAAAATACAAATTCTAATATTTCACTGAAGTTGCTTTTTGATGGCAGAAGAAACCTTCCATACAAAGCAAAAATATGCACATAAGTAGTTCATCACTAACAGAACCACATAAACACCCACGAAGAACCTCAGGAAGGACCGTGCGACTTCTCCATCTTCCCGGAAGGGCCCCTCCTTCATTCTCACCTAGTAACCAGGCAGAGAGACACTATTTGACCATAGAGGAGTCTGGACAGATGAACACATCTGCTTCGAGGAGGGTCCCGGGGGAGCATCAGAGCGGGGTGGGGGGTGGACCACTGGCTTCTGAGAACTGCTCTCCCGGAGGAAAGGGAGACTAGCCAGCCCACTCGCGAGTGGAGCAGGCAATCTGACTTCACTCTGGAAACACCACGTGACTCATAAGCCAACATCTACAAAGGTATACCTCGAATAATCCTTGCGAATGTTTTCTCTTCTCCACTTTCCTCCACATACACAATTTTTACACTTGCAGAAGGGGACACAGGCTTTCCAACATGTGCGCCATGAATGAGTTCTTGAATATGTTTCACTCTTAAATTAGCTATTTTCTCTGCCATTACAAAACTAAGTGCATCCATTACATTAGATTTTCCTGGGGACAAGAAGAAGGGAGGGGAGGAGGAGTTATTCATTCTCAACGATAAAACACAAGCCTTGACCAGAGCCAAAGAAACCACCAGAACGCTGGTGGCGGTGAAACGCGGCCAACACACGTGTCTACACAGACCACCGCGCCCACACTCCAGGGCGCGTGACCCAACAATTCTGTGGATCACCCGTCTATCCCAGACGGTCCAAATATGGAGCCCCGAGCCCCCAACCCCACGTTAAGCAGGATGCCACGGCCCATCGCTGACTGCCTCCGGGTTCGGTGCGGCCCGCCCCGCATGGCCAGCGCCTCCAGAACAGCCGCGGGGCGGGGGGCGGCCCGCTGGCGCCCGGGGACTGGGACCCGGGGAGCGTCGTCCGGACTTGGTGCGCACGAAGCCGCACTGCCTAGAATCTCTGACCAGGCTGGGGCTGCGCCTGTCGCTCTGGGAAAGCCCGCGATGCGCGGCGGCTGGGCTAGTGGCGGCACGTGGCACTCGGAAAGGGACGGGCAGGAACTCGGGACAGTGGTGTCACAATAACCTCGCAACATGTTCTGAGGGCACCACTTGTATTTCCGAATTAACAGAATGGGGTTATTTTGAAACTAGTGTAAAACGTGCGAAACACGCCTCTCCCCAGACCCTGAAAGGTCAGGGCGCCGAGCGAGGCGGCGGCCTGGAGGTCAAGCCCGCTCCCGAGCGACCCTGTCCCTTCTGTCCCGTCAGAAGGTGACAGTCACTGTCGGGCCAGAAGCGCCGGAGGAACGAGGGCCGGCGGTCAGTCCCCCCGCTGCCGGTCCCCGACATCGGCCGGTCCCTTCGCCGAGGTGGCAGTCAGCGACCCGCTCACACGCGGTTTCTGAGCTCTGGCGGGAAGGCCCGGGGTAACGTCTGCCACTCACTGGGGGCCCCTAGAGAGTCAGCCCGACCCCCGCGACAAAATGGCGACAGCACCCACGGGTGAGGGGTGAAGACACTCGGGAAGCCTGGCCAACGGCGTCATTAGCGCCAGACCCCCGCGAGGCGCCACGGCCTCCTCCAGGCCCCGCTCCCACGCAGTCTTCGGGCGAGAAAGGGAAGGGGCAGCAGAGGTGGATGGACGAGGGCGGAGGGCGAAGTCCCCAGGGCGCGAGGGGCAGGGTCAAAGGGCAGGGTCCCGCGGAACCCTGGGGCGGAGGTCGAGGATCAGCTCCAGGGTCCCGCGGCAGGTGCCTGAGTCCAGGCCCTGTGGCCGCCCTCGCGTCCCCTCAGGCAAAATAAGGCCCGGCCTCCTGGGGCGTTCTAACTTCTAGTTACCGGAGCCGTTGGGGCCGATGATGCAGGTGAAATTCTTGAAAGGGCCGATGACCTGGCGGCCCCTCCACGACTTGAAGTTCTCCACGAGCAGTAGCTCCAAATGGCCCATGGCTGTGCCCTCCGCGCCTCAGGGGCGTTCTCACACTCAGGAGGGAAAAGCGCGGGAAGGGCCTCACGACGTCTCGCGAGAGGAGGGGGGCTACACGAGGAGTGCGGCTCCGTTCCTTGGCAACCGGGCTATTTACGTTTCCAAGGAAACCCGATCTCCACTCACTCGGCTGGGTGGGAGAAGGCTGCGCTGAAAGCCTGGGGAGCCGGCTCCTACCTGAACCGCCCACCTCCTAGGGAGACAACCCCGCGCAACTATCGCTTGTTTTAGCGTTTTGTCTCTTTATCTCGCGTGTTTTAAAACCTCTTAGAAGTCCTTGAGGATTCCCAGCCATGGAGGTAGTGCAGCCCAAGGACCTGCAGCAGTACTTTGGTTTGGCCAGGAGAAGGCATGCGGAGCTGTGCAGGCAGAAACGGGTCTTCGACGCCAGGAACAGGATCATCGGGGTGAGACCCTCAGCCCAATAGGGAAAGGGACCCGGGGGGAATCTGGAGGGGCAGTGGGGAGCGAGAGCTGGGCGCGGGAGAGAAGAGGAGATAGACCCCTCTAATGAAACTGTTGATCTAGGCACAGCTGCAGACGGCACCAGGCGTATACAGGGAAAACTAGCTCGATATATTGACTTTACTGAAGATAAGAGAGGAGTATTAACAGAAGAATTATACTCCCTCTTGGGCAAATGGAGTCCTGCAGCGGGCAGGGAGTTGGCCTTGAGTCTGTGGCCAAAGAGAGACTAGAATGGGTTCTCTCATTGAGCCAGATTTTCTACATTGCCAGCGGTTCCTTCCTTTCCATTTATTTGACAAAATTCCTACTTTGTAGCTGCCGGAGCTGGTGCCCAGGAGATGAGGGATAAGGCAATTCTTGACCTTTAAGGTTTATGGCCCAGTGGAGGAGGGAGACATTACAATGGTCACATTAAAATGTAGGGAAGGAGGGGAGCACAGACTGGGGCTAGAAGAGGAAATCAGAGAGGGCTTCCCAGAGGTGGCAATGTCTCAGCAGTGTTGTGAGGATGGGGGAAGGAGGCTCTGAGGGTAGTGAAGAGGATTTATAGGTTGAGGAACCAACTCTAAGCAAAGGCATTCAGTTATGAAAAGACAGGATGTGAACCTAAGACAGTACATTGACAGCGGGGCAAGGATAAAAAGGTAAGTAGGACTGTTAATAATGGAATATGGTTATCTGGCTCTAACTCCTTTCCTCTTCCATTCCAGGGAGATGCAGAAGCCTGGGATATTCAGGTTCATGACCAAAAGATAAAAGAAGCAACTGAAAAAGCCAGACATGAAACATTTGGTGAGCTAAGTGCATCCATTACATTGGATTTTCCTAAGTGCCTATCCTAGCAATTTGGTGCTGTGTACCTTTACACCCTCACCCTAATTTCTTCACATATGTACAAACTTGCCATTTTTACTCTCTTCCTCCTTTTAAAATTTCACCATTCCCTGTGCTCAGTTAACTTAATGTGCTTATTCTTCCTTCATTAAAAGAAAAACAGCTATTCTATGTGAGTTCTAAGAAATATACTTTGAGGATAAATGTATGTTTTCAGAAAAAAACAACCTGGTTATGAAAAACCTTGAACATGCACATTCTCTGCCCGAAAATTTAAGACCTTCTATCAGGGGCAGCCTTTTATACTAGATGACACATGCAAACTCCCAGCTCACACGCCTGAGCTGGCTCAGAACTAGGTATATGGCTCAAATAATAGTGTTCTAGCTCTTAGATAAAATTTTCAAATAGAATTCATTTTCCGACATCATGTGCAACAATTTCAGCTTATGCTGTTGAAGCACCATAAGGATTTTTAAAATAGAAAAAAGCAGGTGCCCACATTCTTATGGGACCCCCATATATACATACATAATAAATGTGGTTATTTTCTCCTGTTTGGAAATAATAGAGAAAAGCAGGGTACAAAATTTTATATACACTGGGTTATCAATTTAAATTTTAAAACATATGAAAGATAAACTTAGAAAGGAAAGGAAATATGCCCAATTGTTAGCAGTGGTAATGTTGGAGTGATGAAATTATGAGTGAAGTTTATTTTCTTCTTTATACTGTTCTATGTTTTCTAAGTGTTTTACCCTTTTAATTTTTAGTTTAAAATAAATCAAACTTACAGAAATGATATGAGAGATATATACCTACCCACCACTAGATTAGATGTTAACATTTACCAAATTGGCTTTAGATATATTTTAAGAATGCTTTTTGAAAATATATGTGTATTTCCCACCTCATCATTTTCTTCTTCCTCCCCCTTCTGAGACATGCACCTTCCCACCATTTCTGTGCTCACGCCGTGGATGTATGTATACATGACTGTCTAATGCAGTTTTTTTGTGTTTTTAAATTTTACATACATGGTATAATATTGAATCGATTCTTTGTAAGTTTTTTAAAAATTCATTGTATATTTAAATTTAATCAATGATATGCACGTAGAATATTCATTTTAATTATTTTCTGATATTTTGTTATACAAACTAAATATAGTTTATTTATCCACTCCTCCACTAATGCCTCATTTAGATTTCCCATTTTTTTCAATAATTGCAAACAGTGCTGTAATGACTACCCTACACTACGTCCCCGTGTACATGAGGAGGGATGTGTAGAAGTCATATTGTTAGGTCAGAGGATGTGCATGTTTTCAGTTTTGCGGGATATTGGAAGATTGCTTTCCACAGTTGTAAGTGTACCAAGTTACACTCCCACAAGCAGGGAGTGAGGAATCTTGTGTCCCCACATCTGAATAGGTGCTATCATTAGCATCTTTAATGTTTTGCCAATTTATGGGATGTTTCTAACCATCTTGAAAGGTTTATCATCTTTTCACAAGTATATCAGTTATTCAGATTGCTTTATTTGCCTGCTCCTATCTATCCTTTGCCCATTTTTTGGTTGGGTTATTTGTTTTCTTAATTGATTTATAGGTGTGCTTTGTACAATCAGAATTGTAACCTTTAGTGGTTATATTACCTTTTTTGGAGGGTTGTATTACTTTTAGAATCACTAAAAATAATTTTTTTAAGTGGAATCAAATTTATTTTTTCCTCTGAATCTTAAGCTTAGGAATAATCTCTGTCCGTTCTAGCTGCTGAAATGAGGCACAATGACAAAATCACATGCCTATTAGAAGACCGGCAAAGAAGAGATAGGAAAAATCTCTGCAAAGCTATCAACGACTTCCAACAGAGCTTTCAGAAGCCAGAAACTCGTCGGGAATTTGACCTCTCCGACCCCCTAGCCCTCAGGAAAGACCTACCAGCCTGGCAGCCAGATAATGATGTTAGGAACACGATATCGGGAATGCAGAGGTTCATGGGAGAGGATTTAAACTTCCAGGAGAGGAAGAGATTCCAACAGGAACAAAACAGAGAATGGTCCCTGCAACAGCAGAGGGAACGCAAGGATGCTCAGGCTGGCCAAAAATGTGCAGGTGAGGAGCAAAAAACAGTTGGTTTCCGTGCTTTCTTTAACAAATCGACTCCTGTTTTCATTTTGTTTTGTTTTGTTTTTCTAAGTCTTATTAGTGTGCTGCTTTGGCCATGGAGGGAGGGACATCAGCGCCTGTGTTTCAGCATCTGAACATCTCCAGTCACACGTCCTGCAGAAACGCTGTCTGAGCTTGTGCTCTGTGTGGGCCCTAGTGGGAGCTGGAGGCCCCATAACTCAGACACAGGCCCTGCCCTCATGGTGTTTACAGTCTGTTTCGAAGATGCAGGGAACTACCTGGGTCCAGCCTGTGTCAGGAGGAGTCCAGTGAGACTCCCCCCACACCTGGCCTCTTACCTCCGTCAATGGGAACTCCCTTCTTCCAGGTGCCCAGGCCCCAACGCCAAGTCATCATGACCCTTTCATTTCTCTCAAATGCTACATCGAGTCCAACAGGAAGTCATCTGCATCTCAACTACCTTCCACCACTCCTGCTATTACCACTCTGGGCTCAGTTATCATCGTCTCTCCATAGGATTGCTGCCGTAGCCTCTGCTGGTCTCCCTGTCTTGGCCCTTGTCCCCTTCTGACCTCATCTCTCAGCCCAGTAGCCAGAACGATCCTGGTAAAGGTTAAGCTGGCTAGCTCTTTTGCTCAAAATCTTCCAATAGCTTCTTATTTCACTCAGTAAAAACCAAATTTATTTCAAGGACCAACGAAGCCCTCAGTCTGACCTTACCTCCTGCTATGCTGCCCTTCATCCTTCCCATCCTTGCCACACTGGCGTCCTTGCTATTCCTAGAGTGTAACTGTGTCACGCTCACTTCTGCCTCAGGACCTTTGTACCTACGGTTCCCTCTGCCTAGAAATATACTCCCCCAGACTTTGCATGGTTGCCCCCTCTCCTTCTTCAGGTCTTTGCTAAAATGTCACTGTACCAGTGAGGCCTCCACTGACCACTGTTACAAGCTGTAATCTCCCTTACCCCCACATTCCCTACCCCTTTCCCTGCTTAATTTTCCCCCATAGTGTTGCTCAGTGACATACTGCACAGTTATGTATCTGTCACCACTCTCCCCAGCACCGTCTCCTGAGCCCCATGAAGGTGGGAGATTCCGTCTATTTTATTCACTGCCCTCTCCTTAGTTCCTGGCACATGGATGAATATTTGTTGAAATAATCCCTCACAGGGCTTTGAAAATCTCATCTGTCTCCCAGGTACCCCACATTCCCACCTCTGGTGGACAGCCTTGTCCCAGCCTTGGACTTGGTCCTTGAGCTGCCTCTAGAAGTCTTCTTAGGTATCTCCCAACATCCTGGAAACTAACCAGGCCTTTTTCCTTGGCCCTGCTGCCCCCCCAGCTCCCTCCCTCACTAACACCTCCTTCCCTTAGTCAAGCCAAAAAGCTGCGGGCGCTCCTCAACCCCCTCTTGTCTCCAGGCCATCCTCAACTCCTGTCCCTTATCTGCTGCATACATTTCCGACTCCCATCCCTCCTGCCACCACGGTGGTGCAAGCTGCCACTGTTTTCACCTGCATGGACCGCACCAAGGGCTTTCCTGTTGTCTTCCACTTTCTTTCTTGTCCCTCTCCGTTCCATTCTCAACACAGCAGTCAGAGCACCACTTTTTAAACAATGTCAAGGAGAACAATGCCACCCGACTCCCTCCACCCCAGCCTAACACCCTCCAGTGGCTTCCCATTATGTGTGGGACACAGTGCAAAGGCTGCCCGTGGTCTGCAAGGCCCTCCCTGTGGGCCCACTACCCAACCCTCCGACGTCACCTTACACCCCCCTGCCCCACTCACCGTGTCCCAGCTGCTCTGGCGTGCTTTCATTTCTGGGTCCTGACAAAATCTCCCCACTTGAGAACCTTTGCACCTGCTCTCCACCCAGCTCCTTATGTCCTTCAGGACTGAGCTTAAACATCAACTCCTCCTGGCGAACCTCTCACTCCCTGGCCTCCAACCATCTAGTCAGGCATCTCCCCCATTTTCCCTCTTAGCAGCCTTTCCCTCTGTAATACTTTGGCCATCTGTTGTAATCTGTCTGTTTCGGCGTTTGTTAGCTATCTGTCTTATCTCCTGGACAGCGAGTCCCAGGGAGGCCCCGCTGCACCCTGGGCTCCCAGCAGACTGCGCAGCCAGCCCACAGAAGGTTCTCAATAGCTTTGTTACATGAATGGACAGACTCATGAAAGGTGAGAGGGGAAGCTGAGGTGAGCAGAGGCCAGAATTCACTGCCAAAGAGTTAGGTATTTTTTTTCTTGCCCTTTTTAGTTGAATTTATCGGGGTGACCTTGTTAATACAGTTATGTAGGTTTCAGGTGCACGGTTCTATAATACATCATCCTCTGTAGATCGGTCTCTGCTTTGCAACTCGAAGAGCAGGCCAGCAGGCACAAACAGCAACAGAAGGACCTTCTGATTACTGACACCTTTTTAACGTAACAACCCTGAGAAGCAGGGGTGTCTTGCCTCACAGGGGAGGGCAGCTCAGAAGGGCCAAGTGTGCGCAGGTCAGGTTAACAGAGCTGGGCAGTGTCTGGGCTGGGCCAAGAAACTCTGTGTCTCTGAATCTTTCTATTCCGCAGTTTGGATGCTGGACTTTTGCCCCCTTCTCCTTCTCCTCTTCCTCTTGGCAAAGTGCCGCTGCACTCCAGGGTGTCTATTCCCTGACACCCCTTCCTTTGGGGAGCTCATCTGGTTCCCATGACAAGCTCCCCCTTTCTGTGCTCCCACCATCCCCTCCTGGCTGGTTGTGAGGATGCAGAGGCCTGAGAGGTCAGGGAGGGCAAGGAGCCCCCTGCGGCCGACCGAGACCACAGTGGGCATCACCGATCCACAGCAGCCATTGCTCACGCTCCATGCCAGGCACCCATCCGAGAGCTCTACCTGAATTAGCTCATCGAGGTCTCCCAGCCGCCTTTGGGGCACCTCCAGGCTACAGATGAGAGCGGGATAAGAAGTGGAGGCAGGAATGGACATCCTGGGGGTGCTCTGTGCCCCTGGGAGGGTGCTCTAGGTGGGCACCAAGGTTTGCCTGCGTGTTGCTTCCTTCCAGAGGACCTCTACATGCAGACCAGGCTACAGTGGGATGAGACCGCCAAGCACATACAAGACCTGGGGAACACCACCAGGAGGGCGGCTTGTGCAGCTGTGAAAGAATTCAACAAGAGCCAGGTACTGCACAGGCTGGGGCGTGGGGTGGGGCAAGGACAAGCACCCAGCCGCTTACCCTGGGTGCCCTGGTGCCCCTAGGCCCCAGGCTCAGCCCATTTACTGGGCCACATCACGAACCACATCCCGAAGGGGCCCTGCGTGGGGGTGGGGGCAGGGGAAGCCACGGCTCCCCGGGCACAGAAGCAGATGAGCTCCAGCCCCAGCCCCAGCCCCAGAGCTCCGAATCTGGGCGTGAGACCGAAAACCAGCTGTGCGAAGGAGGGGGTGTCAGTCCACCTCTCCAAACCTCAGGTTCTCGGATATGGGGACAGTGACATCTACCTAGACCAATACCAGCCAGCACTGCCCTGACGCCTGGCGTTGTTTTAGGTCTTTTTTACACCCATCTCGGCCACCCCCCACCCCCAACACGACCCTTGGAAGTTCCCCCTCACCAAGAGCAGGCCCACAACGCCCAGTGCTGGGAGCATCTCTGATGATGATTTGCACCAACTCTGGGGGTCTCCTGATAGCTCCCTCCTCCCAAAGCTCCACCCAGCTCACAAACATTCCTCTCCCTGCCCACCTGCCCCTTGCTGATGTGTTTCAAGTTCTCTGTTCCTTTTGGAAATTAGACTCCTTCCCCAGGTTTTCTTTTCATGTGCAATTATATGCCCCGGGTGGGGTGGGAGTTTGGCCTAGATTCAGTTATTGGACCAGCTGGTGGACCAGGACAGGGGTCTGCAAGGCCGAGCCTGTGGCGTGGTCCTCAGCAGAGCAGGAAGGTGATGCCGGAGCTGCGCTCATCTGCATTCCCAGCCTCATCATTTTCCTTCCCGTGTGTGTGTGCGCTATCTTTATGGCCTAATAGTGCCGTACTGTAAACTAAATGTATTGGAGACACAAGCCCATGTGCGTCTTACTGATGAGGGTATGTGACCAAAGATCCTGGAGAGGCTGCACCAGGGACCAGAGGGAACGCGCAGGTTTTCAGCAGCTGGGACAGGAATGAGGAGGGATGACTGAAGGGCACACTGTGAAGGCACCTGCAGTACAGGTCACCAACCAGCTGGTCAGCTGCAAGAGGTCTTGGTGACCGGGTGGCCCTTGCCCTTCCTTGTTCAGAGGACAACGGAGCGGGGAGGTCTTTACTTCAGGCCCCACAGCGACCTAGTGGCAAAATGGGGCCCTTTTTTCAATGTAAATTTAAGAATTTGTTTTCAATTATAGCTGATACTCAACATTATATTAGTTTCAGGCATACAGCGCAGTGGTTACACGTATATGTAATTTATGCAGTGATCCCTGGTAAGTCCAGTGCGGAGTGGGGCCGTCGATTCTTAGTCCATTGTTGCCGGAGCATCAGTCGTTCATTTATTCCCTCATTATCTGTCAACAGGTACTCATTGGGTCTTCCTGCTGGGCACCGGCATGCTTTTTGCTAAAGTGCGTTGCTGCATTCGTCGATCAATATACTCATTCACCCAGTAAAATTTTTAGTGCACCCCTACAATGCCAGCACTTTCAGGTCCCGCAGCTCTGGTGGAGCCGGCAGTGCCCCATGCTGGAGGAGCCAGCAGTGCTGTTCCGGACTGTGAACAGGTGTTGTTAGCTGCCCTGGGACAGTCACACAGGGTCTAGGTGACTGTCCTCAGAAGAAAATCCCAGGCAGGTCGTTCAGACGCAGCAGATGGAGACAACACAGGCGAGCCTCCACGCGTTCCATTAGGGAGACGGTGTGGTTGTGGCGCCTAGGCTCCCCGTGCAGGCACCTGAGCCCCACTGCACAGGCGCAAGGCCAGGCTCCTCTCTGTAGCGTTAGAAAAGCCACTGACGCGCCTCAGTTTTAGCATCGGGAGAATGGGGATAGTGAAGACACCTACCTGTGCCAGAATGAGAAACCCATCCCAGGTCTGGGTGGCTTAAAATACAAAGGCGATGTTCATCATGCTCCTTGTCCCCCTCAGCTGGCCGAGGGGCTCCACTCCTCCCATTCTCACTCCGGAGCCCAGGCCCTGCAACAGAGCAGCCGCCAGCTAGGGGACTCAAGCAGCCCAACAGAGAAGGCATGTGCCAGATACCCCCACCACGTCCTTCCAAAAATGCCTGGTCACCTCTGCCACATGGCCACGCCATCTCTAAACCGTCAGGAAGTGCCATTGTGCCATGTGCCCAGAAAGAGCACTGGCCATGTTTAGTGGCCCACATGGTCACATTTGCTGGTGAGGCTGTGAGGTGAAGCCAGGTGATGCACGTCACATGCTGCGATGCAGGGCATGTAACTAGGACTCATCCGTGATGGTCATTATTTTTAACCCTAGCAACAATCAGCTGCTCTCGTTAGTCACTGTGTTCAATAGCCTTACGCCGAGGGGCCTGACCAACCCCATTTAACTGATAAAGAAACAGGCTCAGAGAGGGGAACTGACTTTCCCAGGGACCCCCAAGACTGATCTGATTTGTTTTGGCCAATTCAAATATTGGACTTCCAAATGCTGCAAGTCCAGTGTTTGAATCCAGCCTGTCCAGCTGTAAAGCCTGTGCTTATGTGATGCCATTGCGCTGGCTGCCTCGTGAGTCCCTGCGGTGTGCCTTGTCCTTGCAAGGTGCCCTGTCTGCCCGTTACTCAGGAGAACCAGTAATGCTGATGAATGTCTCTTAATCCACCTCCTGACTTGGTGGAGAAAAGACTGCAGCCCAGAGGGGGAGGTGACTTGCTCCAGTCCACACAGCCAGGCCGGGCCCTCCCTCATCATGCTCACTGGAGTGGGGTTTGAATTTACTTGTACAGAGGTCAGTGGCTGGTGTGCATCTGGAGCACTGAGGTGACAGTATGCTTTCACGTTTTAAGTCACCGGTGTTGTGAATCACTCTTGGGTGTTCTGTGTGGCCTGCACCCATGTAAGGGTGGCCAGGGCCACAGGGGAGGGCACAGAGCCCTGCCCCGGGGTGGGTGAGGCCAAGCGAGGCAGCAGCAGCTCCCTGCTTGGGCAAAACGGTGCAGAGACTTGAAGCAACTCCGCACACAACCAGCAGGTGGCGATTCCCACAGCCCAGACACACGCCCAGCAGGGGGCGCAGGGCAGCCCACATCCACACCTGCTGAGTCTACCCCATCCCCTCACCCCATCCCCACCCCTGGTCCCCTTAGCGCATTCTTCCTTCAAGCGCCCCCAGTGAGATTTGTGGCCTTTGCCCATGTCTCCCTGGGGTAACTCCAAGCATCTTCCCTAATGTCTTCCCCACCTAGGCCACAGAGTCAGCAGAAAGGAAAAGTCTAGAGAAAAACCAAGAACAAGAGGACAACCTGGCAGAGATCTCCAACCTGCTGCATGGGGACCTGCTCTCGGAGAACCCGCAGCAGGCAGCCAGCTCCTTTGGACCCCACCGCGTGGTCCCTGACCGCTGGAAGGGCATGACCCAGGAGCAGCTGGAGCAGATCCGCCTGACTCAGAAGCAGCAAGTGCAGGAGAAGCTGGTACCTGCCCCACCCCCACAGCCCGAAGACCTGCTTCCTGCCACCTCCCTCCCTCCATCCAGGACATTAGTCACAGCTGCTGTGACACTGGCCGAGAAGCTGCCTTCAAGGGGTTCATGGGCCAGTGGGGGAGATGACACAGGCCAAGTAATCCCTGTCATGTATGATGTAGCTTGGGTGGTGAGTGCTAGGGAGGGAAATAAGGCCAGGGGAGAGGGGATGGAGGGTGCTGGCCAGAGGAGAGGCCTGAGAAGTGACATTGTCACAAAGACCAGAATGGGGGAGGGAGCGAGCCCTGCAGACATCTGGGGACAGGGCGGCCAGGCAGGGTGAACTGCCAGGGCCGGGAGGCAGGACTGCTGGGCCTGTTTGGGGAAGAGCAAGGGGCCTGGTGTCTGGAATGCATGAGGGGTGGGCCAAGGAGGCCAGAGAGGTGGAGGGTCCAGGACCTGGCAGGCCCCCGGGGACTTTGTCTTTTTCTGTGACTGAAAAGGGGGATGCTGCAGGTGTGCAGCAGAGGACCCTTCTGCATGAGGGGGAAGAAGAGAGATTCTTAGGTCCTGAAAGCAGCAATTTTGACTGATTTTCAGTCTTTGTGAACAACTAAGATAGAAGACACAAAGGGCAGAACCCCACATTAAGCCTTACTGCTCAGAGCACCCCTCCCCCTCGCCCCCCACACCTCCTCTTCCACGGGTGGAGGTAACTGGGGGAGTAGAGGCCAGGTAAGAATAGTTAGGTTGTCTTTTCTCAGTCTGGGCCAGAATGTCCCCATACCATCTGTATTCTTGACAAAAGCATCTGTGTCACAACACAGGGACCTGTGGGTGGCCTCATTTTACAGGTGAGGAAACAGGTTCTGAGTGGCCATGTCACTTGGCCTGTAGGTGGCAAAGCCAGGCACCAGCCTGCCTTTTGGTCTCTGGGTGAGGGCCTGGGCCCCTGGCAGCTGGTCACTCCCCCTCCTCTGGTGGGGGAAGCCCTGCCCCAAAGCCCTCGGAAGGTGCTTTAGGTGTCCTAGTACAGGCCCAGCCTCTCCGCTTCCGCTCCCTTTTGCTGTGAGACATGGCAGAGCCGACAGAGCAATTCCAAACGGGTGATGGAGCTGCCACATTGAGGCCTTGACCTGGTTTCTTCTCCTAGGAGTCAGGGTTTTTATAGAAGGGTCTGGAGGCCAGTCAGCAAGGAATGAGCTGGGATGCAGAAATTCATCCCCAAGATCGTGGGCCCATCATCCTGGATGGGGCTGTGACATTGGTGCATTCTGGAAGTGACCAGGCAACCCCAGCACTCAGCCAGGGGTGGCAGGGACTCCTCTAATTCCCCACATGGCACTGCTCACCAGCCAGAGCCTCAGTTTCCCCCATCTGGCCCTCCTAGCCACCTCTGCCAGGCTCCTCTGTAGGCATAGGTGGTGATGAGCTGCATCTCCTCTCTCCAGCGGCTCCAGGAAGAAGAGTACCAGCGAGACAGGGGCTGGGACCGGCAGAGGGTTCAGAGTGCCCGCACGGCTCTGCTGTTCGAGAGGCAGCAGCGGCGCCAGCAGCGCGACCTGCGCAGAGCCCTGGACTGCAGCAACCTCAGCCTGGCCAAGGAGCAGCTTTCGCAGTGAGTGCTGGGTGATGGCTGGGCAGGCCTGGGGAGACCAGGCCGAGGGGGCTGGGAGCAGGTTAGGGTCAGGGGGACAGCGGGGGGTGGGTGCTGACCAGCAGGGCCCATGGAGCAGGCTCTGTGCTTTCCTGGCCCCCTGCCCCCCAGTCTTTCCCGCCCAAAGGGCCCAAGACCCCTGGTGTGGAGTCCCCCAGAGAGACTCAGGGTGGCAGTGGTTTGGGCTGTGGCACAGCCTCCTGGGGAAGATGCAAACAGAAAGGGGAGAAGGGCCCGGAGCTAAGAAGCCAGAAATAAAGAGCTTGGAAACCGCCAGTCCCAGACCAGGTGACAGAGATCCCATTACACCCACATCCCCGAACACCCCTCCCTAGGGGATCCTCACCTGGGCCCTGGAGACCCCAGTGGCTAAGACTCAGATGCTGGGGCCACGGTACTTGGAGGGCACCGACGTCACGGGAGGCCTGGGTGGGCCGGAGGTGTGGAGGAGGAGGGCGCCTCTCCCAGCTTGGAGTCCCTTCCTCGATGCAGACAGGCCCGAGATTGGCCCGGCACCCCCTGCAGGCAATGCCAGGTGCAGGTCGATGGGTGAACAGGTCACTGAAACCCACGTTGTTTCCTCGTGTATCCATCTGTCAAGCTCTTGGCTTGAACTTAGAAGGGACCCCCCAGCGTGTTCGCCAGACATCTTTGACCCCTTTTCCCAGTGGACCCATTGTCACCTAGTCACTTCTGTTGGAGGCCTAAAAGGAGCACTGAGACATGATCTGACAGAAATCAGATGGAATGAGCAGGTGTCTTCACAGTCCCACCTGCGGATATGGAATTCTGAAATGCCCCCAGTCTCGCTGAGGAACTGCCCCTCTCCACCAGGACCCCAGAGCCAGATGCAACCTGGGGACACACTGACAAAAATAAAATAAAATAAAAAGGTAGGCTACTTAGGAAGCCAGGCTTTTGCTGATTGTTTTTCTCCTTGTTTTATTTTCAGGAAGAAATATATGAAGGAAGTATGTACAAACCAACCCACTGAAGATTATTTCACACAATTTAACACAGGAAGTCGGTAATGAAAAAGACACTTCCTACCCCTCTGAATTGTTTTGTATAAAACGCAGTAACCTTGAAGGGCTCATTTATTTAAAAAAATATTTTCACTACTTGGTCGACAAGTGCCCTTTGTTTTTCCACACTGGACAAAACATTTGTTAAACTCTCCCACGTATTTCTATGAGGAGCAGTAGTGTCTGTTTGGGGTAGCCCGGAGGGCGCCCCCACAGCAGTCTGGATGCCATGGGTGCGGGGCAGAGCAGATGCAGCCCTGCCAAGGTTCCTTCTAGGGACCGCAGTGGGCCTGTGTGCGGTGCAGACGCCAGGTTCAGCCACTGCCGTAGCTGACGCTCATGTGTGAGTTTCGTGCGAGGCTCCATTCTATGTGCTTCATGTGGAATGAACTAGTTCCACCCTCACGGCAGCCAGAGATGGGTCTTTCTATCACTCACACGCTCCAGGTGAGGACCCCGAGATCCAGACGAGTTAGGTGACCTGCCCAAGCTCACGCTGATGGGCAGTGCTGGACCTGCGGCTGAACCCGTGGAGTCTGGCTCTCTACTGCTTCACCCCCGCCCCTGCCCAGCTCCCGGGAGCAGAGACGCTAAACAAGTGTGGCCTCAGCACATCAAGCTTACTTTGTGAAATGCCAAGGTGAGCAGTGCTACCCTGTGATCCTGGGAAGGCTCCCTCAGCCACCACCACCAGGTGGCACTTGGCCAGCAGGGAGGCGTGAAGCCGGCAGGTGGCTGCAAGCTCCTGGCCTTTAGGACCCGGCTCGGAAAGCGTGCATTTCACCTCTGTTCATGTCCCATTGGTGGGAATATAGACAAGGTGACCACAGCTTGCTGCAGGGGAGCCTGAGAATCATGTGACTAGGCAATGATTCTAAGATGGTGTAAACTACGGGAGACTGCATTTCGGGGGACAACAAGCAGTCTGCTAGTCTGGAAGAGAGACTTGGAATTTGCCAGAGTGGAGGTGAAGGGAGGCATTTTACACTCGGTCTGTGTGGGAGGAGGTGTCTCTGGTAATGGGGTCTCTTGCTCCAAGTGCAGCCTAACTGGATTCTGTCCAGTTACCTTTTTCTTCCCCATGTGGGTTTCTGGAGGGGCCACATGCACAAGGCCAGTGACAAACTGCAGTTCTTGGTGGCAGCTTATCATTAGCCACCCTAGAGCTGGAGATGCCAGTGCTGGTGCTTAGCTCTCGCTCCCCCCACTCCCTCTAAATGCAGCCCTTGCTCTTCCTATGCTGGCTGACGTTAACCGAGCCCGAGGGTCGGTAGGTTCCCAGGTGGGTCAGCTGGGGCTGGGCTCCAGCCGCGTGAACACTGGTGCCGTTGTGCGAGCGAGAAGTGTCGGCATGTTGTCTGCTGCAGGTGGCACGTGGAGGGCCTCTCGGAGTGCCAGAGTACGGGCCTGTGGCCTTCGCCTGAGATGCAGGCAGGGCCAGGTGGAGAAGGCCAAGGACTTGAACCGGAGGGCATGGCCACTGCTATGGGCCTGGGTGTAACACACCGATGTGTATGTGGCAGGAACCTGAAGGCTCCAGACAGGCCTGCTCTGGAGGCGCACTTCACTGCCGCCCTCCCAATCCAGGTTCCCAGGGGCTCCAGAATGGCGACGCATTTGGGTGGACGATAGCTGGAGAATGTGGTTCACACCCCACGGGGGTGGGGTGGGGGGGTTGGGGACCTCAATGTTATGCCAGGGAGGGGGAGCAGGCAGGTGGATTCCTCAGCACCTAAAGGGTTCGGGCACTCCCTGGTCACCTGAGCAGTGACTGGACAAGGAGCAGGGCTCTACCTTGTCTGACAGGCGGTTGTGGGGGGTGGGGGGGTGTCCCACCACATCAGCTGCTCCCCAGATGCCCGCTGAGTGGGTTTCTGCCACCTTTAGGCAGCCACGCACGTCGCTCCACAGGCCCACTCTGACACACACCCCCACCTGCAGGGCAGCGACATCCACCTCCACCCATTACAAATGTGCTTCCTACGAATCACACCATCGCCACTGCTGCTAAGGATTCCCAGACGTCCTTGCTTCTTGAGCTGGGGCCACCTTTTCCTAGAGTGATGGCCAGCGGTGGCAGGGGACAGGCAGGTTGTGGGCACATCGGTTCCATCTCGGACTGCCACGAACAGGTGCTTAAATGACAGAAACTACAGCTGCTCACAGTCTGGAGGCCAGAATTTCAATGGGCAGGGCAGGCTTCTTCCGAGAGCTGGAGGAAGCTGTTCCAGGCCTGCCACCCAGCCTCTAGGCACCAGCCGGCAACCTCTGGCGTTCCCTGGCTTGTAGACTCGTCACCCTCAGTGCGGCCTCCACCTGTCATACATGTGTTCTCCCTGTGTGCGAGTCTGTGTTCACATTTCCGCTTGGTGTAAAGGAGGGCAGGCGATGGACCATGACCACCTCCACGGGTTGTTGGTCCTCCGGTGGTAGCGGGCACAGGGCAACCAGGTGGGAGGTGAAAGACCATGTCAGTTCCTTCAGGGCACGTTGCTCTTCCCACCCTGAGTGCTTTGCTAGGCTCTCCCACCGTCTAGCAGGAGACACAGGGATGTAAGCAGATGCAAAAGCCAGGAATCGTGGGGCCAAAATGGAGAGGCTGGCTTTAGCTCTTGAGTTTTGTATCACAAAATACAATATAAAATATAAAAAATTTGCTTATATATATTTTAATATATTTTATTGATTATGCTATTATAGTTGTCCCATTTCCCCCCCTTTATTCCCCTCTGCCCTGCATACTCCCTCTGCCCTGCATACTTCTCCACGCCCCCCCCCACCCTGTTTAGTTCATGTCCATGGGTCATACGTATCTGTCCTTTGGCTTCTCCATTCCTATACTATTCTTAACCTCACCCTATTTTCCACCTACCATTTATGCTTCTTATTCTCTGTACCTTTTTCCCCTCTCCCCCCCCACTCCCCCACTGATAACCTTCCATGTGATCTCCATTTCTGTTCCTGATTTTATTCCTGTTCTAGTTATTTGCTTTGTTTTTGTTTTAGGTTTGGTTGTTAATAACTGTGAGTTTGTTGTCATTTTACTGTTCAAAATTTTTATCTTCTTTTTCTTAGATAAGTTCCTTTAACATTTCATATAATAAGGGGTTGGTGATGATGAACTGCTTTAACTTGACCTTATCTGGGAAGTACTTTATCTGCCCTTCCATTCTAAGTGATAGCTTTGCTGGACAGGATATCTTGGATGTAGGTCCTTGACTTTCATGACTTGGAATACTTCTTTCCAGCCCCTTCTTGCCTGCAAGGTTTCTTTTGAGAAATCAACTGACAGTCTTATGGGCACTCCTTTGTAGGTAACTGCCTGCTTTTCTCTTGCTGCTTTTAAGATTCTGTCCTTATCTTTAATCTTGGCTAATTTAATTAAGATGTGCCTTGGTGTGTTCCTCCTGGGGTTCAACTTCTTTGGGACTCTCTGAGCTTCCTGGACTTCCCGGAAGTCTATTGCCTTTGCCAGATTGGGGAAGTTTTCCTTCATTATTTTTTCAAATAAGTTTTCAATTTCTTGCTCTTCCTCGTCTCCTTCTGGCACCCTATGATTCAGATGTTGGAATGTTTAAAGATGTCCTGGAGGTTCCTAAGCCTCTCCTCCTTTTTTTTAAATTCTTATTTCTTCATTCTGTTCTGGCTGAATGTTTTTCTCCCTTCTAGTCCAGACTGTTGATTTGAGTCTCGGTTTCCTTCCCATCACTGTTGGTTCCCTGTACATTTTCCTTTATTTCACTTTTCATAGCCTTCATTTTTTCCTCTAATTTGCAACCATGTTCAACCAATTCTGTGAGCATCCTGATTACCAGTGTTCTGAACTGTGCATCTGATAGGTTGGCTATCTCTTTGTCGCTTAGCTGTATTTTTTTTTCTGGAGCTTTGATCTGTTCTTTCATTTGGGCCATTTTCCTCTCCCTGGGCAGCCTGTTGCACAGTAAGGGATGGAGCCTTAGGTGTTCACCAGGGCAGGGCAACACCTTGCTCCGTTGTGACGCTGTACATGGGGGGTTCCGAGGGGGAACAATGGCGCTAGCTCCACTCTCTTGCTGGATTTCAGTCACTTCCGCCACTACCTGCAAGCAAAGTGGGCCCTTCTGGTACTGATTCCCAGGTGTGTGTGTGTATGTTCTAGGACCCTGTGAGTCTCTCCAAAAAACTCTCCTGTGAGGCTGGGAGTCTCTCCTGCCACTGCCACAACAGGTGTTTTCAGTCAGAGGTTTGAGGCTTTATTTCCCCGCTGGAAACCCGGGTTGCGAGGTCTGTCCCACTCCCCAGTTGTTCCTCCCGGTTTATCTGCGTGTGAACATGGGATCGCCCACTCTGCCAGCCGCCGCCTTGCTGCGAGTCCTCTCTGCCCTACTGCCCAACTCCACCCTTCCTACGGGTCTGGGTGAATGTTTCTTCTTTAATTCCTTGGTTGTTGGACTTCCACACAGTTCGATTTCCTGTCAGTTTTGGTTGTTCTTTGTTTTTAAATTTGTTGTTGTCCTTCTTTTGGTTGTGCAAGGAGGCACAGTGTGTCTACCTATGCCTTCATCTCGGCCGGAAGAAAATATAAAAAAATATTTGAAAAAGAACGCTTAAAAACCATGCATGCTTACTTGCTATAAGTGCGCCCTCTGCTGGTAACCAGCTTCACAACACATTTCCCATGGTTCTCTGGCAGGAAAATGAACAGAGAATGAAATCACCATCCCCGGGGCCCAGTGCTGGGCAGGTTCTAGCAATGCCGGGGTGGGGGCCAGGGGGGACACAGCTGGATGAGCTTCATGAGTGAGCCCTGGCTGGGAGGCAGTGCCCGCACCCGGATGTGGAGCCCTGTCTGCTACTCCCCTCTGAACAGCCCATTACGGTTCTACATACAGGCACACATGACCCAGGGGACTTTGTTTTGTTTGGTTTCCCTTTCCTCCCCCAACCTTTTATTACAAAAATTTCAAACATACAGAAAAATGGAAGGAAGTGTACAGTCTGCACACGTATACCCACTACCTAATTCTACAGTTAACATTTGCCTCACTACCAGTCTCTGCACAGACTGGCTTTTGAAAACTCCACTTATACGCTGCTTACAGAAGAGACACCGGAAATGAATTGGCACAGAAAAATGTGGCTGCTATTTCTCCTGGTTTCACAGCCAAAGAGGCCAGAGCGGAGGAGTTGCCGGCTTGTGGGTGGGCACTCAGCTGGGGACACAGGAGCTGGTTTCCAAGACCACACTTGCCGCCATCAGCCCCCTCCAGTGAGCGCACTACCCTCCCTACCAGCCATGCCTCCACTGCAGGAATCAATCAGAAACCTTTTACCTCCCTGGTAGGCATGGCGCAGCTGGCTGGAGCATGGTCCTGTAAACGGAAAGGCTGTGGGTTTGATCCCTGGTCAGGGCACATACCTGGGTTGCCAGCCAGGTTCCCAGTTAGGGGTGTGCAGTTGTATCTCTTGCACATTGATGTTTCTCTCCCTCCCTTCCCCTCTCTCTGAAAGTAGGTGGATGAAATCTTTAAAAAGCAAAGAAAAGAAGCATTGTACCCAACCCAATGGTGTACACAATGCACTTCAATGTATGTGAAATTTTAGAATTAGCGGGGACCAGGTGGTGGGCATTGATGGCGAGGGAGCATGAGGTAACTCTCACGGACTGATAGGAACATACAGAAAAAAAAAAAAGCCAGAGAGGTCCCCACCCCACCTCTGTCCAGACAGTGAAGGGGGAGGTCAGAACACTTGGCAACCAGAGTGCCCTGCTAGGTCGCTGCATGCCTGTACCCTCATCCACCAGCAGGTGGCACTTCTGCTTCACACGCATCTCCCTCTGCAAGCTCCAGAGTCCCTAGCATCTTGTTCAAGCGAGTGCCTCTGGTCCCTCTAGGCAGACAGAGGAGGCTGGTGTGGAGGCTGTTATTGTACTATGACAACCACCTCAGCATGCTCACACAGAAATGTGGGGCTGGTCCCCACATTTCTCTCATGCTCATGGGTGGGAATGTGGGGTGCAGAGGGGAGAATGGAGCAGAGCCTGCAGAGGGCATTTTCCAGAAGAGGCATCTTCCCAACCTCCTGTACTGTGTCCCATGATGTCAAGGCAAGGATGAAAGGAAGCAGGAGGAAGCCCAGCCAGAGCAGGACCATGAGAAGGAAGTTGCAGGCTGAGAACTTCCTCTGTGCCAACACCCACCCAGCAAAGGCCTGGGTGTTGCCCCCCATGCTTGTCCAACCTGTCCCCGAGGTCTGGCTGGCCTGTCTTGGAACCTCGCCACCCCTTTGCCCAGAGCTGGCAAAGTCAGTTTTGCCCACCTTGTGTCTTGTGGGCCTGCCTTCCTTATCTTTCGGCAAATGACCCCAACACTGGTCACGGCCCCAGAATGTGGACATGGATGGGCATGCATGCGGGCAGATAGAATGCCACTGATTCAGTGGGTCTTTACTTGTTATCAGACCTTCTAGAAAGCTTTCCAGCCACACTTGCTCTCACAGTACCAGAAGAGACCCCAATCTGTCATCCACTATCATTGGGGACCAAACAGTCCAAAGCCCATGGGAGAAAGATTGGCTGGAGCCATCCCCTCCAATGGAAATAGTCACCGTCAAGTTCCCACAGGGCTCGTGGACTGAACAAAGGCACCTTGGCTGACAGGTTTTCCTGTTGGACCTCGCAGAGCCCGAGCACAGGACCAACGGCCATCTGGGGCCTTCCTAGGATTAGCCAGGAGCCAGCTGGCCACCACTGTCTCTCATTCAAGCTCACATTGTCCTTGGCTTGCTCATCTTGTAAGTGGCCTTGGATGGGCACCTTCAGCTCCAGGCCCACCAGAATTGGGTTCTTCTCAGTTCCTTTTGTGTGTCCCTGTGCCCATGAGCGGGGTGGGAGATGCAGAAAGGAAGGCCTCAGGGTTTGGATCTGGAAATAGCTGCATGTGGTCCAGTTTCTTTTGACTCCTCTCCAGGGCCCCTGAGCCATGCCTGGTGTACCCCCCCTGTCCCTGAGGTCCAGGAGGGTCCTGGAGATTCCCAGGGCTCAGACTGCAGGGACCTGATGGAGACCTCATGCTGTGAGGGGAGCTGGGGGCTGCAGAGGGGAGGGAAGGGTCCGGGCCTGTGGGAGGACAAGGGGACACTGGCATTGCCTCAGGCCCAGGCTCAGCCCCATCTCTTCATGTGGCTTCAGACAGGTGGCTGTGCATCAGTGAGGCTCAGTTTTCCCAGCTGTAAAATGGGATGATGACACTGACCTATATCTCTCAGGGTGACCGAAAGGGCTCGAAGAAGCACTTGGGAACAGTGGCTAAGTGGGCGGGGCCGTATCCCACAGCCTCAGGTCCCTGCTCTGCATCTCACTGGCTGTGAGCCCCTGGAAGCGTGACTGAGGATTCCCGAGGCTGTGTTTCCACGTCCATAACATGGGGTAACGAGTGCATTACCATTCCAGAATTATGAGAATTAAATGAGATAATTTGTTAAAGTGCTTGGCATATAAGATGATCTTCATAAATGTTAGCTATTAATATATTTAAAAAATACATATTCGAGAATATCCTCAAATCATGGGTGGAGAATACTCTACCAGTAATGTAATTTGAAAGGACTCCAAACCACTAACATAAAATCTGACCAAGGGAAGGATAAAGTTCTCCATTAAAGTTCAAAACGTTAAATGTTCTGTGTAAACATTTTTCCATTTCTGTCTTGCAGAAGCCCCCTTTCACTGTAATAAACCTTGGAACCTTTGGAAGGAAACATCAAATGAGAAAACTTGGCGTGTCCTGCCTCGTGACACTCAGCTGCGTTTTCTTTGGTCACCAGACCCTTGGTGAGAGCCGTCTGCGCTCCTGGAGGTATGTGGGGTCTGGGCATGGCAGGATGGGGATGCCCAGGCCTTTGTCCCCAAGGAGTTCACCATCAGAAAACCCTAGGACCGTCCCGATGAAAAGTCCAGATGAAATTGACCCTGGGCTGGCTCTCCACCCAGAAACACACTGGGAAATGGATCTCTGGAGGAGGATCCAGCAACCATTTCTTGGAATCGTAAACGTCCGAGGGCTGCTGCAATCCTTCAGATTATCTTGTTTTCTTTGTGCAAGGAAGCCAAGATTTTAATGCTGCATCTGGGTGAGTATCGTTTGATAATAAGAACCAAATGTTGTCGGTGGAAATGACTGGAAATTACACTTGGGAGGAGAATGTGGGGTTTTGGATCGCCTCTTGGAAGGCAGGGCCCAGAAACAAACATACAAGACATATTGCCTATAAATCTCCCTGGGATGTTGCAACACTAGGGTTTCCTGCCTCCTCCTCCCTGCAGCCATCGGGAGGCCAGGATGGAGTATCCTGGGGTTGGGTGTCCGCCAGCTGGCAGCACGCAGCACAGCCTGGTGAGACTGCCCGCTCCCTACCCTTCTCTGCGCGCCCTCTTTCCCTGCTGCTAGGAATCTCCACCTGGATGTGCCACGGGCATCTCAAACTCACCATGTCCAAAATGAGCTCACAATTTCCCCTACACCTGCCCTTCTATCTGGAGATTCCACATGGATGACAGGTACTGCCTGTCCTGGGCCGGGATCCTGGGAGTCATTCCCGATCCCCCTCACCCACCCACTGTGCCCTGTTCTCTCTGATTGGGTTCCCGCACCCCTGTGCTCCCCACCCCATCCCAGTTCGGGGTCCTCCTCCAGAGTCTCACCTATCTCCCACAGCCTGCCCCTCTCCCCCTCCAGCTGGTCTTTGGAAAATACCTGATCCCCCTTGCTGTGGCCCTTTTGGGGAACTGAACTGGAACCCAGGTCCATCAGTTTCTCCACTTGAACTCCACCTTCAAGAAAAACACAAATGACAACAATATAAACTCTTATCCAGGATTTAGTACAATGGGGGTCTCCTAGGAGCTGCCTGGACACCAGGACACTCTGGGTGAGACCCTGCCCCTCCCTGCTGTCCACCACGTCCTGGCAATGGAACTGATGGTCTGGGGGCCGGGTCCCGGCACCTGTGCTAGGCAAGGCCGGAGATGTGGCGGTGACTCAGAAGCAGCCCTGCTGAAGGGCTCTGAGGATGGGCAGTTAGTAATGACTGGAAGGAAAGTTTCCACAAGGAGGGGCCAGAGAGGAGCAGGGGCAGCTTGGAAAGAACCTGGAGCTCTGAGGAGCCCAAAGGGTGGACTGGTGCCCGTGGATGCGGTCGTCGGCAGGGCCTCAACAGGACAGTGGGTGGGCAGAGCTGGGTGTGAGACTCAGAAGGCAGCCCATGCTCACTCCCAGACCCCCTTCCAAAACGTAGCAGCCTTTCACTTGGGCTTTGTGCTTGGGAATCCTGGGTGGCTGCTTGGGCCCTGGCCAGCCTCTCCACTGCACTGGGGGGCCTGCCCACAGCTGCCTGGAGGGGCTCTGGTGATACACAGATCTGTGCATTTGCTTCCTTTCCCTTTGTTCTTAGAAGGCAGCCAGGAAATAAATATTTTGCTGGGTAGATGCATACTCCCCATTTCCCTAAAATGGCTCCCCACCAGTCTGCCCTGAGGCACCCAAAGGGCTGAGCTAGGGAGCACAGGGCCAGTTTAGTCAACCTGGGGGTGACTCTGACAGAACCCTAACAGCCAGCGCTCGCTGAGTCCCGACTATGTCCTCCGCGTGCATGACAACCAGTGAGATACTACTATGTTGCACCCTGTGCGGATGAGAAATTGAGGCTTTCCTCAGCCACGTCAATGGTGGAGCCAGGCAGTCTTGCTGCAGAAAGCGCCCAGACTGGCTGGTGCTGCCTTCTCCCCTGTCCTACAAGGCACAGACCTGAACCCCTCCCCTCACCCCCGCCCAGCCTGGGAGCAACTGGGGCACAGAGACTAAGGACACCATGTTCCTGGAGCCTGAGCAAGGTCAGGACAATGTGGGCACACAGCAGAGGTTTGCAGAAAGCTAGGGCCGCACTGTTTACTCAGATCCCAGACAGCCCCCCCCCCCGCGCCCCCACAACCGGCGGATGGCTCCAGCCCCCACGGAACCCTGCCCTGCCCCCCAGGGTACTACAGGTTCTTGGGCAGCTGTGCATCGGTCTCTGGCAGGGCAGTCCTCACTCTCCACTCTCTCTATGAACGGACCGCCCTCCCCTCTCCAAACGCCGACACCCTGCCGCTGCTCCCACTCTGTGGTCAGTGATTTGTTGAACACCCACGGAGTGCTGCAACGTTTCGGCGAACTCATGATAAACGATGTGCAGTTTTGTTTGGGGAAGGCCGGCGCGGGCTCTGGGTACCGGCGGATCACAGGGGAGACCGCGGAGCGGCCCCCCCCCCCCCGCCCCGCCTCCCCGCGCAGAGGAGGCGCCCGCCCGCCACCCCAGCTGCACTTGGGCCTCCTCTGCGGAGCACGCGTAATTGGTTCTGCATGGCGTGGTGATGCTTTGTGTCTGGATCCGGGGGAAAGAATTCGGTGGGATGGCCCGCTCCCTGCGCACGTCCGCTAACCTGTTCCCAATTAGACGCTTGCGGGGGCTCAGGGTCCCGTTCATTTGCAAGTACTTTGACCGGATTCTGCCTCTTCCTTTGTGGAGACTTTCTCACCTTTTCTTTTACAGAATAAAGCCCTGACCCATGTGGCTCCATGGGCAGAGCATCCTCCTGCAAAACGCAAGGTCCTCCTGCTCCCCCCACTGTTGGATTCCACATCAGGGCACATGCCCTGGTTGTGGTTCGGTCCCTGCATCGGGTGCATGGAGGGGCGGCCATCGGTGTTTCCCTCTCTTTCTCCCTCCCTTCCCCTTATCTAAAGAGAAAGAAAGAAAAAGGAGAGAGAGAGAGGAAAGAAAGAAAGAAAGAAAGAGAGAGAGAGAGAGAGAGAGAGAGAGAAAGAAAGAAAGAAAGAGAAAGAAAGAAAAGAAAAGAAAGGAAGAAAGAAAGAAAAGGAAAGAAAGGAAGAAAGAAAGAAAAAGAAAGAAAACGTTTTAAAATGCAGACTAAAAAAAATCCCTTGGAGGTGAGAAAATGCAAAATCCGCAGTCGGTCGCTATATTGGATTTTATGGGAAGGGTTGGAAAATTGTTAAGCCATGTCCCTCTGTACTGGATGGTGCCCAGCGCCTGGAAGGATATGGCGGATACTCCCTCAGCTAGCTGGCCACTTCCAGGCGTGGCTGGCCACCTGGACTCAAGAAAGAGCTTAGATGGAAACTTTGAAGAAGCAATCTTTTCTTCCCCGGCTTGGACACCATTTTCGCCATCTACAAAAATACACTTTGCTATTTTTAGGCAATTCTAGTCACAGGGCTCTCTCTTTTTCCTTCAGAATGTTTCTGAGTTTGTTTTTGTCGTTTAATATTTTTCCTACCACCTGGGGAAACCATCAAGCCCTCACATTCCTGAATCAACTTTTCCTGCTGCTTGCTAATTAAAATAAAGCTCTGGTTAAGCTACATCCTCCTAACATATTTGTGGTGTCGTGGAAAGCACCGTGCGTGTCCCCTGGCCCCCTGGAGGAACAGCACATGACTGGCATCTGGGGCATCTACCGTGTGCCTCGCTAGCGACCCCCATGGGCTGTTCCCTTCAGGCTCCTTCTACCGTGTGCTGTGGGCACTGTCACCATCACCACATGTTCCAGAGGAGAAAACAGAGCCCAGGGCTGCAGACAGAGCCATGCACTGGGGTGCGGGCATGCTGAGCTCTGAATCCAGGCTCCTTAGAGCCGCAGGACACATGTTTGGGTCATCCTCTCCTGAAATTCTGCACGTTTTGCTTGAACATGGAGTTCCGTCTGACATCTCCCTGCTCCTGGGAGGGTGCTCCATTGAAAAAACTGGACTGGGGGCCTCAAGGGGTGGCCCTCCCTCCTAGTTTGTCCCCACACCCCAGCCAATACCACTCTGAGAAAAGTCAGCTTAGCTCCCAGCCCTCATCCCCAAAGGGAGGTGACACTGAGGCCCCTTCACTACTCCTGGGGCCCCAGGACTTGAATTGAGAAAGTCCCCCTCGCCCCCCCTCCCAGTACAGGGCTGGCAAAGGGAAACCAGCTGCTCCTCTCCAGGTGGGCTCGGTCCCTCACCCAGGCATAGGGCTTGGCCACCGTGGGTGGCACCAAGTTCACCTTGGACTCCCCAGCCTGGCACCTGTGTGCAGTAAATAGCTTCACACTGTGTGGCCTGACCACGATCCTCAGGGAGGCTGCCCATCACGAATGCACCAGCCATGTAGCTTTAGGGTCTGGCAAGAGATACCAGGGACAAAATGCTGACATGGGTCACATTGGTGGAGCACCGGCTATATGCCGGGTACTGAGCACTTCTAGTTGTCTAATTCATTTAACCTGCCCCACAGCCCTGTGGGTAGGTTCTATTATAACCCCATTTTACAGATGGGAAAACTGAGGTTGCATTTGAGAATACAGGGATTGTAGGCCCAAGCTTCTTTTAAAAACACAGATCTGACCCATCACTCTGCTCAGCCTTTGGGACATCCCTCTGTATAACGTCAGAACAGGCAGGTATGGATCCCACTGCCCTCTGAAGGCAGGCTCCTGCCTGCTGCGCCAGCCAGTGTCCCCTAGGGACCCTGCACCTGCTCTGCTCCAGCTGCACTCTGAAAACCTGGTCATACCCCTGGGTCTTTGCACAGGCTGTCTGTCCCCCTGGGTTGTCCTCCCCAACCTGGTCTGCCTGACAAGTACCTCTTCTTCATCTCTCGAGACTTCCTTGACCATCAGTGGCTCCTGACACATACACCTGTTGTGGAACATCTTGCAGCTTCTCTCCGTCCACCGTCCCCTCCCGCAGTGGGAGCCTGGTGTCCTCGGTTCTCTGTGCAGGGCCTGGCACTGAGTGTTTGGGAAGAGCTCTGCCCCCTTCATCCCCGGCCCCGACCAGCGCCCCCTCCTGGTTCTGGCCCCTTGGCCGGTTCCCACACTGCTCCAGGTGAGGATCCCACTGGTGACTCGAACTAGGAACGTAACGTTTGCTGAGACTGAACCAGCATCTTTCTAGGAGTGGTGGTTGCAGGCATCCAGAGGACATGGCCTCGCCTGACTCTCTCTTACCCCTGTTGGGCACCCCTGCTGTGCTGGTGTCTGGGCACATGTAAAATGGCCCTGCAGAGGCCTGGGAGAAAGCAGGGCAGTTAAACCAAGTAGACACCCCGTTCATTAAAACAAAAACAAAAGCAAAAACAGAGCAAACCAGAGGCCATGTTCTTGGCAAAGCAGCCCAGGAAACTCCCGGTAGCGGGGGTGTCTGGGCAGCAGCATCTTTAGTCTCCCACTTCCTCACGGGAGCCGTGTGTAGGTCCCTGGAGACAGCACTGTGTCGGTGCATCTGTACAATGTGCCCCTGGCTCTAGTGGCAAGTCCCTGGTGCAGCTTCTCAAAACTGCAGCCCTGTGACATTTTGGGATGCAGTCGTGGGTTACAAGGTAATAATGCCTGGGTGGCACCCCTGTAGCCATGAAATGGTGACCAGTCTGTGGCCACGTGTGCTTGTGCTCACCGAGGTTCCAGGTCCTGAGAAGCACTGAGCTCGGTGGCTCTGCCTATTTTGGGGTCTCCCAGCCTTGGGGACAGGGTGGGGGCTGTAGAAATGGAGAGAAGTGAATAGATTTAAGTGCTACTGATGAGGCCCGATTGCCCGGACTTGACCCTGGCCGATTGGGCTGGTTGTGGGTGGCAAGATGGGGAGGAGGCAGAATGACTCTCAAGCCCCCTTCTGGCTTGGCAGTTGGCCGGTGGTGGCCTCTCTCATGGCGGCAGGAAACACAGGAAGCGAGCCAAGTGTATTCGTGTGCACGCCGGCTGACAAAGGGCTGTTGCCACCCAGGACCGCAGCCGGGGGGCCTGACCCAACAGATGTCTGTTGTCCCGCAGTGCTGAAGTCCGGAAGTCCAAGATCAAGGCGTTGGTGGGGTTGGATCCTTCTGAGGCCTCTCTCCTTGGGCCGTCTTCTTCCGTCTTCACTCATCTCCGCATGGTGGTCCCTCTGTGTGTCCTAATCTCTTCTTATAAGGACACCAGTCAGATTTTATCAGGGTGCATCACAATGACCTCATTTTCACTTACCCACCTCCTTAAAGACCCAAACACAGTCTCACGCTGAGGTCCTGGGATTAGGGCTTCGACACATGGCTTTGGGGGAGGGTGCAACTCAGCCCATAACCATCAGCACGCGGTCTGATCAGGTGGAGTCCCAACAGCTCTGGAAACATCCATGAAGTGATGCTGGCTGTGCACGTCTGGGCCCAGGGAAGGGCTTGGCTGGAGCTGTGGATTTGGGTGAGGGCAGCAAAGAGATGGTAAGTGGGGCCGTAGGTGAGGAGGAATCGGCCCAGGAGAGGGAGTCGGGGGAGGAGAACCGACATCCAGGACCAAGCACCCAGGAGCCCGGTGTGGGGAGGGCAGGTGGGAGTTGGGGCCTCTGGGACAGGACGGGGCCCAGGAAAGGCAGAAGCATAGAAGGGACCCAACCAAGGAAAGGAAAGCTTTGAGGCCGAGGGCATGGGCGCCATGTGCAGCGTCCTCCGCGGGGACAGTACCCTGTATCTCTTGGACACTCATCCCAGCTCACGACTGCAGCAGACGCTTGGGTACAGGTTCAGTTGTATTTGTGTACAAGCCCTCAGCGCTCACCCTGGGGCCCTGCTCAGGAACGGAATAAAAGTTGAAATATGGAAATATTCATTTCCAGTTTTCCTTAAGTGTGAGCCAGTGTACTTCTTGGGAGTTAAAGATGGGTAACAGTGTCCTTTGATTGAAGAGACCGGTGCTCTCCCCAAGGCCGCCCCATGGCCGCATGTGGCTGTGAGCAGCAGCGGAACAGCCAGGCATGCTTTCTACTTGGAAAGGGAAGAAACCCAACCTGGCTGGGCTCCCTGGGTCTTTGTTTGGCCTTCGAACATTAATTGGTTGAGCACATGATGCTTTCCAGATGCTCCCCGCTCCTCCAGCCTGGAGTCCAGCTGGCTAGCGGGACCCCGTGGTGGGCCTCTCCCGCAGCCCAGCCTCAGCACAGCCAGGCAGATTTGCTCAGGCAGGCCCGGCCTCCAGGCGCCTAGCTGCAGCTGTGCGGCTGTGGCCTCACTTCCTGTTGCAGAGGAGGGCCAGGCAGACGGTCCCCATGGGCCCCTCCGGCTCTCACACTGCACGGCTGTGTGCCTCCTGGGTTCATGAGGCCCCAGCATCAAAGTCAGGCATTTGAGGACCCCCACGGGGTGACAGTAATGGGGCCTTGCATTTGAAAAGTGTTTGATGATCTTCAGAGACATCTGTCCCAGCCTGTTGCCCCAGCCCGTCTCTCAGGGCACTGCGGGGGTGGTTCCCAGCGCTGGGCCTGTGGCCTGGATGAAGCCCCTCCTGGGGGTGCCAGGCCCCCTGCCCCGCCCACTCCTGCCCCTGAGCAGCCGGCCTTGGGGATGTATCACACACTGTCCGGAATCAGTGAGCAGGTTTCTTCACTCAGAGGACATATCTTTCCTGGATTCTGCTACTTGAACAAATTGGTGAGACACCTATGTCAGAACTTCTTTTTAACTTTAACTTTCAAAATAATTACAGATCTGCAGGAAGTTCCAAAAATAGCAGAGAGAGATTTTTCTGTTTCTGGGAAGATGGGGTAGATGTGCTTTTCCCTCTTTCTCCCACTAAGTACAACTAGAAACTCTGAACACTTTACATAAAGCAAATGTAAGAAGATTCTGGAAGATCGAGAGAGGCAGGAGGGCTAACTTGGGACCTGGGGACCCACAGAGCTGACCACGGGGAGTTCCTGGGGTTTGCTTTGGCCTCCTGCATCCCAGGCTTAGAGCTGAAGGAGCTGACTTCTGGAAATGCCAATAGCCACTGCTGAACAAAGCCCCACAAAAGCCTGCTCTCTCCAGCCAAGGACCAGCCAAGGGCAGCCAGCAAGTCGGACAGCTTTTATATAGTAACTGCCCTACTTCAGCTCAGCACACACAGAAGGGAGGGCAGCCTGTCCGCACCCACGCCAGGCTGCAATGGGGTGCCCAGCGCCCCCATTGGGCTGCTGTCAGAGAAGGCTGGGTACAGAGCTGGGCACAAGGCCCCCTCCCCTGGGCCAGCAGAGCCATGTGGGAAGTCCAGACTCCTTCCCCAGCTCGGCTATCTCAAGGTATCCCTCCTGCCCCAACAAGGATCTTTCAGAGCAGGCCTAGTAGAGTCGGGACCTTGGCCAAGGCCCAGCTGGAACAAGGTCCCCAGTCCCCGGCCTTGGGGCTCTAGATGCAGAGAACTAACAAAGCACTTCCATCTCTCCCAGCCAGGGAGGTCTCAGTGGAGGCCTCGTGGGGAGCCTGAGTGCCACCCCTACCCAGGCAGAATGAGGAGCACCCCTTCTTGGGTGTCAGTGAAGGCTGAGCAGGGAGCCAGGACTTCTGCCTCCCCTGGCAGTAAGGAGGCAGCCCTGCTCCCCCTGCCAGAGCCGTGGGGGACAAAGCCAGCTGAAACAGACGGTTTAAATAAGGCCCGGAATCTTGCATGTAATATGAGAATGCCCTGGTTTCGGTTGAAAATCACTCATCGTACTGAGAACCAGGAAGATCTCAAACCGAATGAAATACGACAGTTACTGGATATCGACTCTGAGATGACGGAGATGTTAAATGATCTGTTCGATGAAGATTTCAAAGCGTCCATGATCAAAATGCTTCCACAGCACTTAGGAAAATGCTTAAAACCAATGGAAACGTAGAAAGTCCCAGTAAAGAAACAGGAGAGACAAAAAGGAAAGAATCTGTAAACTGGAAGATAGAACAGTAGGAATTACTTAACATGAACAACAAAGATACAATAGCCTGGGAAAAAATGAACAGAGCCTCAGGGACCCACGAGACTCTCACAAAAAGCCCAATATTTGTTATTCCATCAAGTTCTGGGAGGAGAAGAGAATGAGGGTGGAGCTGAAATAACAACTGAAAACTTGCCAAATTTGGCAAAAGACATAAACCTATAGAGTCAAGAAGCCGAGCCAATTCCAAATGTAATAAACCCAGAGAAACACACACCAAGACACACTGTACATAGTCAATGTTCTGAAAACTAAAGACAAAAAATATTGAAAGCAGCAAGGGAGAAATAGAAATAACACCTTCCCTCTGGGGGAAGTAATCCAACTTAGAGCAGATTTCTCATCAGAAATCTTGGAGGCCAGAATGAAGGGGTCACATTTAACAAGGGCTGGGAGGGATTCAGAATTCTATACTCAGAGAATGAAAGGAAAACCAAGACATTATCACATTAAGAAAACTATGGGATGTATTTGTCAGTCGACCTAGCCTTAAAAATTACAAAAGGAAGTTTTCTAAACAGAGAGGAAGCAATAAAATAAGAAGTCTTGTAAATCAGGAAAGTAAGCAAAAATATGAGAAAAAAATATGTTTTTCTTCCTGAGTTTTGTAAATTATGTTTGACATCGAAGCAAAAATGTATAACAC
Source organism: Anoura caudifer (assembly GCA_004027475.1). NCBI lineage: Eukaryota > Metazoa > Chordata > Mammalia > Chiroptera > Phyllostomidae > Anoura > Anoura caudifer. The sequence continues at coordinate 56,879 of PVKU01004217.1, forward strand.
TGTCTGATGTTTTTAAGTATGTGTAGAGGAAATATTTAAGACCATTACAAACAGGACAGAGTAAAGACCTAAAGAGAAGTAAGATTTCTATACTTCACTCTAACTAGTGGGAAGACACCAATAGAATGTGTTAAGTTATGTGCATATAATATACCTAGGTAAACTACTAAAGTCATTGTACAAAGCAATATATTCAAAACACTATACAACTGAAAAATGGAATTCTAAAAAATGTTCAGGTAACACGGAAGATGACAGGAAAAAGAAAATAGAGAAACAAGAAAATATTGAATGAATTAAAGAAAATCAACATGGCAGACTTAAGCCCTAACATATGAATAATTACCTTAAAGGTAAGTGGTCATTTATCATGTACACACAATTAAAAGACAGAAATTGGCAGAATGAATTTGAAATATGACCCAACTCTGCTGCCTACAGGAAAGTCACAATGATAGAAGGCAGTTAAAATCAAGACGGTAGAAAAGATATATTATACAGATATTTAAAAAGGACAGCAGTTGGTTTTTTTAGTATCAGATGAAGTAGACTTCACAGCAAAGCAAATTACCTGAGATGGAGAGAGATTATGTAACAATAAAAAGGCAAATCCACCAAAAAGATATACTAATCTTACACATGTAGACATCAAAGAACTGCAAAACGTGTGAGATAGAATTGAAAGGAGAAATAGATAAATCCGCAGTCACATGCGGAGATTTCACCATGCACTAGAGCTCAACATGTGACCGAACGAGACAGAACAGCAACAAAGACATAGAAGAACCCAACCCGACCATCAACTAACAGAATCTGAAGAATATTCACAGAATGCTCCGCCCAGCAACAGCAGAACGCACATTCTTTGAACTGCCAGGGAACGTACACCAAGATAGGCCCCATCCGGGGGCCTAAAACAAACCTGCAATATTTTAAAGGGATTGGAGTCGCACAGAGGATGCATGATGTCACCCTCATCGCAGTGAAAGCCAAATGGACGCTCATAACAAGAAGATAACAGGAAAATCTCCAGACACTTGGACACGAAACTACACTCTTCTCAGTCATGGACCAGTCCAAGAAGAGGTCTCAAGGGAAGAAAAAAAAAGTGCAGTGGACTGAGTTCAAATGAAAATACAACGTACTGAAATTTGTGAAACACAGCTAAAGCGGTTCTGACAGGGAAATTTACGGCGCTGAGTGCACATGTTTGGAAAGAGGAAAAGCCTCAAATTGAAAAAGCTAGGCTTCCACTGAAAGACCCACAAAAGGAAGAGCAAACCAAACCCCGAACCGGTGGAGCCGAGGAAATGACGAAGAGCAGAAAGCGTGAGGCTGAAAACGAGGTGGGGGGGATCTAGGAAACAAAGAGCTGGTTCTTTGAGAAGATCACATGGACATACCTGTAGCAAGACAGACAAATGTTTTAAAAAAGGGAGAAAATACACAAATGACCAAAATCTGTACTGAGGCAGACACCGCTGCAGACCCGGTGCACGTCTGGGTGACGTGACCGGGGCCCTGGGGGCGCTCGACACAGGTCGGCTGGGCGCGCTGGATGAAAGGGCGGGCATCCCAGCTCGCTGACGCGAAACAGGCCATGGGAGTGGCCCTGTAACTACTTAGAATATTGAATTCAAAAATGTAAAACTCCCCAAAAAGAAGCTTTTAGGCCCAAATGGTTTTACTGAAAAGTCCTACCAAATGTTTACAGAAGAATTAACATTAATAATTACACAATCTCTTCTGGAAAATGGAAGATGAAACACTTTCCAATTCTTTTTATGAAGTTAGTGTTATCCTGATATTAAATTATATAAAGATAGTAAAATTTTTTTTTACAAAAATGAAACAAGAAAACTGCAGACCAATATCCCTCATGAATATAGATGCAAAAATCCTTAACAAAACACTAGTACAGAATTTAGCCGCTTACCAAATCAATTAGACACTAGGATCACACGGAATTTGTTCTAGGGACGAAAATCTAGTTCAACGCTTGAAAATCAGTCACTCTGCTTGTAAAGGGGCTGCAGAAGAAAAATCATGTAATCATGTCGATTGATGCAGAAAAAGTACTTGATGAAATTCAATCCCAAACTTTAAACAACTCAGGGCGGGTGTTGCTTGCAGCCCCGTGGTTCGCAAGCCCTGTGAGCAGGTCTGATCCCACATTTGCTTAGGACGTGGGGAACGAGGACAGGGGATGCCTCGTGGACCCTAGGATGTTTGGAGATGACAAGTGTACGCATGTGCTCTGTCTTTTGCTCTCTTTGCACTGATTCAGCCCCTCCTGGGCTTCACTTTTTCTGTCTCTCACTCTTAGTACCTGACATCGCAAACTTCCAGAACACATTGGCATGTTAAAAAAAAAAAAAAAAAAAGAGGGGCAGTGTGACGGCATGGGCAGCCCTCGCGCGGCCGAGTGGTGGGTAACTCATCCACAGGTACAGGAAGGTGGGTAGTAATGCCTAGTGTCATTGTCAACAGCCCGTCCGTGCCGATCGGGATTCTGGCTGGCAGTGCGCAGGATCAGGCCCCTGTGCGAACAAGTAGGAATTGTCTCTCTGGGTTTTCCTGATGCTTTCGCTTGTACCCCCCGGGCTTGGGGAGCAGACCCATTGAGATGAGGTCACAGCCGTGATCAGGGTGGCTCAGCAGGTTGGGTGTCATCCTGCAAAGCGAAAGCTCTCTGGCTTGATTTCTGGTCGGTGCAGGTACCTGGGTTGTGGGTTTGGTCCCTGGTCAAGGCATGGACCAGAGGCAACTGATCGATGTTTCTCTTCCTATCTTTCTCCCTCCCTTCCCCCGTCTCTGGAAATAAATAAAATGAAATACTTTTTAAAAAGAGAAGAGGTCACAGTACTTGTCATCATCCATGCTGGACTGCCGGAGCCCCTCTCCCTGTGTCTTCGTCTTTGGACTCTCACCTGTGGACAGGGTCAATCAGCAAACCTCCACTGCACATCTGTCCTGAGCTGGGCTGGACGCCACATGCCCAGGGAGGAGCCACGTGTCCAGGAGGAACAGTCCTGGGTGCAGCAAGCAGTCCGCACAGCGACCGGAAACCATCAGAGGAGAGCGGGACAACGTGAGCTCACACTCTCTAAAGGCACGGAAATGCCTTCCACACTTTGGAAGTCTTTCCACTCAACATCATCCAAGTGAGAAAACCAAGGCCTGTTGCTTGAAGGGAGAAATTTCAGGACTGGGGGAAATTAATCACGTTGACCTGGGTTGTTTCCAAACACTCGTTACTCTGTGCTGCTCTCAAAGGGGTGTCGCCCTGCTCTCTGACAGCTCAGAGCGTTGTAACAGGGTGCAGCCAAGAGGGGGGCCCCAAAATAGGGATTTGGAGTGGGGCCCAGAACTCAGAATGTCCAGGAAATATTAGAAAGACATATAAGATGTCCTCACCCCTTCCCCCTCAGGTGTGAGTTGGGGGAAGGGACAAATGGAGCAGGGCCATTGAGAGTTGTTTTGCATAGCAACAGCTTTGCAGCTAACCTCTGGAATGGTCATTTAACATATCTATAACCTTTAACTGGTTTCATAGATATGTTGAATAGCTGTGGCCATGCTTTGAGACAGGGAGGAGGGAGTGACTTCCACCCAAGATGAAACTGGAAGGCAACTCCCCCTGGTTACAGCGCCTGTGTGAGAGCTTGGAGATGATTGGTTCCATGCCAGGGGGCCACACCTGCCCAGACCCACTATGGCAGCCCAGTAAAGCTGGAAGAATACGGGAGTGCTGGCAAATGTGGCTGATTGTGGGAGGAGTCGGAAATGGGGCAGCAGAGGAGGATTGACACAGGGATTTGAAACCCTGACGCGGCAGCCATTGGAGGGAGAACCACGCGGCTTTGGCAGAGTGGAGACCCCCTGGCAGCTTTGCCAGAGAGCCACGTAGTTTCGTCAGAGTGCAGTCCCCTGCAGCTCTGGTAGAAGAGGACCACGTGGCTTTGGGGTGCTCCCTTTGGCTGTGTGGCCTGGGAAGCAGGAGAGATTTTGCCTGGAAGAAGGGTGAAAGAACTCTTGCCAGTAGGCCATGAGAAGGTGCCACATGGCTTTGGATTAATCAGAGATCCTGCCTGGACGGCGACACAGCTGATGGTGCCAGCAGCCTGAATCCTGGATGTGTGCTTCTTTTCCTGAGTTACGGTACCCCAGATTAGGGCAGGAGGGAGAAGGAAGCACTGTGGGCATCTGTGGGTATCCTAAAGGACTTTGATATCTTAGTGAAGACGTTAGGTCACTACTTTAAGTCTGTATAGCATTAAATAAACATTTCCTTTCCTTTTCACAAATCTCTGGCATTGAGAGATGTCTTTCCTAAGGCAGCGGACATGACGAACCTGAGCCCTGGGGCCTGTGTTCTGTAACAGTGTCCGTCACTCAGGCAGCACGGCCCTCACTTTCCGTCTCGGTGGTGACTTCAGCGTTTATAAGAGTTTTTCTTGGATCGGTTCTAAAGTCTCATGAAGTTTGTGTAACTATGAACAAACTCTCACTTGTCTCTCTAGAGTAGATCTCGTATCTTTATGGGCTGTTTCGTTTTTCCATTAAAGTTTAAAAAATATATCTTGAATTTTCCCTAGCTTTAGAATGAAGTCATAAGACCTCAGAATTGCCAACAGATGCTGCTCTCTTGCTAGAACATGAGAGTGTGGGGAAGTTTTCTCAAAGTGATTTTCGTGCGCAGAAAAGGCCAGGCATGCATACGGCCTGCTGTCAGAAGTGCGCGTGCTCTCCGGGGAGGGCCCCAGACTTGATTGCAGGCATGGCTTTGCTCACATAACCATAGCCCTTCACACACACACTCTTTTCCTTTTTCCTGTGGGCTTATTTTTTGCTTATGTGGCCTGCATCCCCAACCATGACACCAAGTTGCCGAAACTGAACCCAGGAAAACTGGCATCACTTGAGATGCGGCGTAAAGTGATGAGACGGTACACCTCTGATTTCATTTCCTGTGTTTTGGATGGCCTCGGTTCCCATGTCCGTTCACGCCGATGACAGGCATGTGCTGGGAGAAGAGCAGGTGGTTCAGGTCATTGGCCCAAACTCCTTCTCAAGCTCACCACGTGGGAGGAAGCTCCTCTAGGAGGGGCCGGTCTGAAGCATCTCTGTGTCTCTGTGACAGCACAGGGTGTTTCTGTGTCCCCACCCCCATCTTCCTCCCTCTGCTCACCCCAATTTGTCACGGCTCTGTTCAAGATAATGCATTCTCCCTGCTCCCAGTGCCGCCCTCAGCTGCTTTGAAGACTTTTCTTTGTGTTTGTTTTTCAACAGTCTGTTAGTCTCTGCTTAAAGCATGGTTTTCTTTGTATTTATCTTGTTTGGGGTCACTTGCACTTCTTGAATCTATGGGTTGGCATCTTCTGTTTTGGGGAAATTCTTGGCGGTAATCTGAGCCTTGCTTTCTCCTCTCCCACCTTTTTTCCTGAGGCTACAGTTACATGTGTGTTCATTAGACCTTTTGATTATGTCCTGTAGGTCTTTTATCCTCTCTTTTTAAATCCATTTTTGTTTTTTTCTAGGTTTCAATATACTTATTTTTTATTGGCTTCTCTTTGAGTTCATTTTCCTTGTGTTCTGCTGTGTCTTCATCTGTTGTTAAGCCTTTCCGATGAGTTCTACATTTTTCAATTCCAGAATGTCAATTTGCATATTTGGTTTTTTCCCTCTAAAGATTCTAGTTTTCTATTGAAAATCAACCTTTTGTTACTTTACTTACGCTTTCCTGTATTTTCTTTGACATCGAAGTCGTGATCACTTTCAAGTCTCAGCTGACTCCAATGCCCAGACCGGCTGTGGTCATGCGTCCTGCCTGCCTTTCTCCTCATCACTTATCACGTTTCCTTCACTCTTTGCCTTGCGATTTTCACTGAATGCTGGACACAGTGTGTGCAGAGCGAGGAGGCTCCAGGCGACTTCCTTCTCCTCTGGAGATGGTTCTTTCCTCTCTCCTAAAGCCATTCCTAATTGAGTGAAAAAACTGGACACAAGACTGTCCCTATTGAATAAATAGTGTAAGGGGCTTTTACATCCCTCAAGCCAGAAACTGAGCAGGGAAGGGCCTGGGTTGTAGTTCCAGGCACACTTGTTTATCTCTGGTGTCCCTGCTCCCAGGTAGTGCCCCCCTGAGTTTTTATGGAGAACTTGGGGGTACTTGGTCTCCTCAGTCCTGAAAGACTGCAGGAGAGCCAGCTCTGTCTGCTGGAGGCTCCAGCCCAGCTCTCCCACCTCCTGTCCAAGTAGCTTCAACATCTGGCGAATATGTGAAGCAGGGAGACTGGCCCTGTGTGGGAGGTAGGTTACCTCCCAGGTGGTCTTCTGTGCCCTAAGCCCCTCTCTGCCTTTCTGATGCCCTCCCCACGCCCCTGCACAGTATTGGAATCAGCACATGTGCCGCCAGGAGGAATGGGCTCTGCATCCAAACGCCCACAGGTCTCCTTGCCGCACTTCCATGTGACCGGGCAAGTCCCTGTTCCCTCTCTTTCCCCCGGCGGAGGCTCATGGCCAGCAGCAGCCAAGGCCCCACTTCTGAGAGCGAGCAATGGCTGGGGGGCGTCAGGTCACCTCAAGGTCTCCCGATGCTGGAGTTCACTCTTGTCTAAGCCGCATTGCTTCCATAGCTCTTTGAGGCCTGAAAAATGTGGGGATTTTTTCTTTTGCAATTTATCCAGATTTTTCTATTTGATGCTATGGGAACTTTGATCTGTGATGATCTCTCACTCACTCCAATTTAAATAGTTGAAAAAGAATGTCTCCTACATGGTCTACTCATGTATTTGCTTTTTATAAAATCACACTTAAGTGAAAAAACTAAATACACAGTTGTATCTACACCAGGATTACCACTGAAGAAGTCCTCCATGCAAGTGACCAAGCACCAGAAGGAAACATGGGAAAGTGAGCCCAGCCCTTGCTGGTGTGGGCTCGGTTGGCTGGAGCGTCATCTTGTGAACTGAAAGGTCGTGGGTTCGATTCACGGTCAGGGCACGTGTCCAAGATGTGGGATGTGTAGAAGAGCGTGCTGGTGTCCCCCTGCAAAGCTCCTGTTGCCTGTATGGCTTCTCCTGGCCACACCCACTCCAGGCCACATCTGCCCAATGGCCACACAAACAGGAGCAAAGCCAAGAGGTGGGAAGGAAGGCAAGGGGCCCAGCAGATAAGTGTAAGATATCCAGAGGAGGCCACCAGATGTCATGGACAGAGTGTGCACCTGGGTGCAGGAGGACATCGAACCCCCAGTGCCTCCCTCTGTAAAACGGTACCTTCCCAGCCCACAGGAGCTTTGTCCCAGCACCTGGCACGGTGCCTGGGCCTGGGTCAGGGCCCCATAAAGACTAGGGGATGTGGCTAAACATGACAGTGGAAACGCCAGGCCCCCTGGAGGGGCTGAGGCCTCCCTGCAAACCTCTGCTGTTCTTTCTTCCTCCGTACCTCTTCCCTCCCCTCTCTGCCCTCCCCTTGCACTTCTCAGCTCATGTTTGGGATCTTCTGAGACCAGCTGTCCCCTCCCCACACCCTTCCCCTCCTTGTCAGAGCTAACACTTACCACACATGCTCTGTGTGCTGAGCACAGGCCCAGAAACTTCAAATCCATTCCCCGATTTAACCCTTCCAGCACCAGTATGAGGGTGATGTCAACCATCCTTTTTAATAAAGAAGCTGCTATGGCCCAGGGCAGGTGAGTGACTTGCCTCAGGTTGTCCAGTCAGGGACAGGGGCTGACAGCATTTAAACAGAGGTCTGTGAAGACAAAGCTTAGCCCTCAGGAGAGCATCAGGTGTGAGACAGGTAGCCGTGGTCTCTGACATTGTCCCTCTGTGTTCAGGCACACAGGGAACCCTGGCCATTTTCCTTTGGGGTCTGTGTTGCACACCTGTCTATCCAAGTTTCCTGAGAGCCAGGCCCAGGCCCTGCTTGCCAAGTGCCCCGCACGCTCTCCTCTCATGATTGCTCCTTCTTTCCTGCCTCCCCCCCTACCCATGGCACACATCTGCGGGTAGCACCCCTGTTCTCCGCAGCCCGCCTCTCAGGGCCCCTGTAGTCCACCGTGGTACGGAATGACCGGTGTAGGTCTCCCCCAGACCATGAGCCCTTTGAGGGCTTTGCTACATAGTTAACTGTAGTGTTAGGCAAGTCCCTTCACCCATTCGAGACTGGTTTTCTCATCTGTAGAATGGGGGCCATTTGAGGCAAAGAGCGATGAAGGCATCTGACAGGTTAAAGGGACATTGAGAATCCTCCCTGTATATGCCCGAGCTGTGGCCTTTATTGTAAGAATGAAACATAGGCGTGTTCTCTCCCAGGGAAAACTGGCCCTTCTCCCCGGGAGACAGTACTTTTAATATTTAACTGTTCCTTCGGGGAGAGCTGGCCCTTCTCCCAGAGGGCCCTGTTGGTTAGCTGAGTCACACAAGGCCCCTGGCACGTACCACATTTGTCTAAAACATATTTAAGCACAGCCCCACAGTGAGACTTTGACATCTCACCCGAGGGAAGGACGCTTCGCTCGGAACTTTCCCAGGCGGACCCCGAATGCCATCTCTGGGATTCCCCAGCGTCTGTGTTCGGGTGTTGGTGATTCCCCGTCTGGTGATGGATGCTCTTGATTCTTGCTTTCACTTTGCTTACTTAATAAAGTGCTTAACTACTCATCTTTGACTTGTGGTTTTATTGTCGGCAAATCTGAACCTCCAAATTGAGTGGCCACGATCTCGTATGTGCCCCTTCAGGGCACAGCATTTCATAGACTCCGAGCTGTGAGGTGGGATGGGGCCCAAGCCTGGCTCCAGGGGGACACAGTGGGCCTGCTCCTTGCCGAGCAAAGCAGGCGCTTCATCAGGCCCCTAGCTATGTAGATTTTCCTAAGGCATGACTCAATGCGAAAGATTGCTGAGTTCTTGAAGAAAAACACTACCTGGGGAGACTGCACCATTAGCTCAGCAAGTTGGCTCGGCTTGCTGGCCCCCAACAGCTCCCCCATCCACGCAGCTGGAACCTGGGGAAATGGTGGGCCTCTAATTAGAACCGTTTGTCCTTCCAGAACGGCAGGTGGCTGAGCCAACTTAGAGAGCCGTGCTCCTCACAGCAGGATGCGCCCTGTGACCCAGTCACCTGACCGCCGGGGACTCTGTCCTAAAGCAATAAGCCCAAATGTGGGAAAGCTCATGGGCCAATAAGCAGTCTTTGCTGTGTTTCTTATAACAGCAAAGAAACTGAGTTCACTTGATCATCTCATAGGGGCCCCGGGCAGGGGATGTTTCCCCGACTTGAGGGTGTTTTACTGCCCACCCAGGAGAATGGAGGCTTCGTAGTAACCGGGAGCCCGTCTGTGATAGGAGGAGACCATGGAGCTGTGCACCCTGACACAAGCCGTGGAAATCATGCATAGACAACCCTGGGAATCGGCACCCCGCAACGCCAGTTAGGGCAACAGGGTGGGGTGACGGGTGTTTGTTTCCTCCATCTTCTCTGCTTTCTGCAATGTGGTTGTAGTTAAAAGCAGATTGTGCCCAGACAGATCGAAACAAAGCAACAAAGGCCTGCTCTCCTCCGGCGGGGAGAGAGCTTCCGACTGCACAGACCAGTCCCGCAGAACTGCCGGTGCGGCCTGGAATTGTTTTTTTTTTTTTCCTTTAATGAAACTGCCTTTCCCCCGATATTTCTCCATATTTATATATACATATTTTAACAAAAACTCTTATGTATACATTTTTATGGTTTGCTTTCATTTTTATTTTATTTAGAAAACAAACATCTCTCTTGCATCAGTCTTCATATGTACAGATTTAAAGAGTTACTCGACATTCCACAGTGGCAATATGTCATAGATTTACTTAACTATTTGTCTGTATTACACACTAGTTGTTATGTGCCCATTATAAATCTCATGGCAGTAAATGTGATTGTACATAATGTACATATAGTTTGTACATAATGAATATGGAAAACCTTACAGCAGCATTCACAAATTACATAACGTGATGGAAGAATTCATCACTCAGAGTGACACCAAAAAATGTAAAGTGCTGAGAACTAAACAAGCAAGATGCAAGGTCTGTCCTTCCACGCAGGGAGCAGTTCTCAGAGGACAGACTGTCCCGGGCTGGGCTTCCTGCCCCAAAGGCGCCCCCTACCTTCCACGCCTTGGCTGCTCAGCACACACATACACCGTTTCTCTCTGTATACACACCTGGTTTGGCTTAACCCAACCCAACTATTTGGCACACAACTATCAAGTTATCAACTGACCTTCCACCAGAGGCAACCAAGGTCATGGTCAGCTGGTACATCCAGACCCAGTGAACTTCAGCCATTGTTCAGTGTCCCCCATCTTTAGGGGAATGTCCATTCCTCTTCCAAGTCTCTAACAATCTCGGTCCCAATCAGAATGCTTCGTTGCATGTGCCAGACATCAGCTCTGGAGGGTGTAATTAGCCATGAATTTACTGCAATGATATTATGCAGCTCAAGTCGTCGTGAAGACTGCAGACCACGCCTGGAGGCTGGGCTAGAACAGGGATGTCTGGAGTAAAGGCAGGGCCACAGCCAAGTTCAGGCCACAAAAACAGTCAAGTGATGTCACTTTTGCCTGCCATGTGCTACTCAACCCCAATGCCATGGCTCGCTCAGCTGCCAGCACTGACCCCAGAACTTCCATGTTTTTGCTGCTGCTGCTTCTAACTGCCAAGACACTGGATTCACCACCAACTCTGCTCATGTTATCGCCAGCTCCTGCTACAAAATCTGGGGTGCTTACATGTGATCGGCTGGCTCACCTGGTCATGGGCCCCCACCCTGATGTGTGTAGTGAGAGTTTAGACTCTGTGAAACTCCTCAGTGGGGAATTCTTTAAACAAAAGTGGAAGAAAGGATAGATGCTCATCATAACCCTGCTTGCTATGCTGCCCCCTCATTCCTGTGTCTACGGCTAATGACAGAAGAAACATAACAAAAATCTAGGGTGTCCCAGTCTGCCCTGCTGCCTCCAGGGCTCCAGGAGGCAGTCTTTCCAGAAACTGATCAGAGCTCTTTCATTTTGTCAAAACAAAATTTCACATTTGCTTCAACCATGTAATGGTTTCTTCTTTCCAACCACAAGAGCTCCAGTGCTTTTAATCTTTTTGACAATCACATTTCCCATTTCCATGGAACTCTTCCTAGGACAGCCCACATGCATACCCCTCCCCCAGCATCAGGCTATCACCTGGTGGCCTTTCTGTTGTCCAGGCTTTTGTCTGGGTGGCACGGGAGCTTCAGTCTTTAAAACAGCACAGTGCTGCCGCTGAAGGCAGGATCAGCCACCGGCCACTATGAGAACATAAATTTTTTTCATAAACCCAGGCAAAAACAAATGTATTTTATGTTAATAACTTCAAAAGACATCCACTGAACTTCAGTCATATAGTTGGATTTGGTGATTACTGCATTCCTTTAGTGTGCTCAAAAGTGAGCTGTTTAATTTTCTAGTGACCTCAACAACTTTTGGAAGGTTGGAGAAGAGGGGAGAGAAATGTGAGGCTTGGCACAGCTTGAGCTGCTCAAGTTTAAAAATTCTTTTCTGCTCTGAGTTTACTGTCTGAGAGGGGAATGAGATCTTTCCCCTCTCTAAACCATCAATTCAAATCCTTTCTGAGTAGAAGGCTTATGATGTAATAACATGAAAGCTTGTACATAAGAGATCTTATCCTCTTTATCAGAACTTTGTCAAAACAATTTGAGATCAAGATCCTTTCAAAAACAGAAACAAAAACAAAATTTAAAGCAAAGACAAAGTTCAAACAAATGAGTATTCTCAAACTAAATCCTCTAAAACCAGGATTGGACCTAGCTTTAGAATCTAATCTCATGCTGACTAGTACCACAAACAACCCTGACAAGGTCCAAATGGCATGAAGCCCAAACAGCAGAGACAGGAATCCTGGTGCGTACAAAACAGCAAAGATCAAACGAAGTCCCCTAAAGATAAGAAGGCAAGTAAAGCAAGTGTAACCAAAACAGACGGACGAGAGAAACAGATGAGAGTTCTCAAACAGAACCAGACTTATTCCTGTGGAATAACAGAGAAACGAAACTAATAGACAATTAAAAAGCAGTATGCAGCAAGAAAAGTAAACAATACCCAAATCAAAACCAAAAGAGCGTGCCAACTAAACCCCACACTAGGGGACTGGGATTTTTTCTTGTCACTGAGTCGTGACAAGAAAAACCACCAAGCAGCTCCTATTGATTCCTACAGAACTCCAAATGGTTCAAAGAACCCAAGTGGCAGGGCAGAGGCCCCTGGCCCTGCATACCAGGGACTTACCAATTTGGAGTCAACTCCCCAAATGGGAGTCTGTTAACTCCCAAGAGACCCAGTTCTTTTCACCAGCAAAGTGTTTAAAGGCAGCTGATGTCTCGAGAGTGAGAGCAGGGAGACTCCCCGAGATAAAGAACTGGGGAATCCCTGCTGTCCCTACCAGGGCGCCAGCTGCCACAGCAGCTGGGCCTCCCGCTTGGGCCTCCCGCCTGGGCCCTACCGACCTTAGTGGATCCACATTGCCCCTCTGGGGTCACCAAAAACTGTACCTAAAACAGGCTCAGCTACTTGCTGCTGCAAAAGCCAGGACTCAAGAGGCAGGCGCTGATGTTAAAGACAGTGGTTTATTCAAGTGCCAGCCACCTGGAAGATGAGGGACTCACATCTCAAAACCCATCTCCTGGAAAGATGGGGGACTCACGTCTCAAAGCCCATCTCCCCCTCTCAGTGCAGGCAGAGGTTTTTAAAGGAGGGGGAGGGGAAGAGAACAGAGAGATCAAGGGAGGGGGTTGAAAAGTTCTCGTGCGCAGATGACACAGTTCATTCGGTAAGGTAAGTGACAGTCGGTGTGTGTCATCTTGGTACACAGCCGTCCTGGCTTTGTGCCTTCCTGGCTCCACAGCCAAAGGTCAGCAGATCTCCCATAGCTGGGCCTGCAGGTCGGAGTTCATATCTTTTAAAGTTTGTTTCTAAAATTCTTAAACAAACAGGCTGTTCATCCACCAGCCGCACACCAGACAGAGTTGGCACTTATGGAAACAACGTCAAAGGAACGGTAGGGTGGGTCACAATCCCCACTGCTACAATTTTCTACTGTTACAGCACCTCATGAGCTATGTTTTAACGTAAAAATAAATAACGGTGTTTTTATTGGAAATTGTTCTCAGAATTCTTCTGATCCATATAGAGTCCCAGGACACCTGAGGTTCTAGGATGTTCTAGAAAGTGTGAGCTCCCCTCCTTTTTCCATCTCCGGTTCCAACATCTATTTTCTTTTCTTTTCTTTTTTTTTTTAAGATTTTATTTATTTTTTAGATAGAGAGGAAGGGAAGGAGAAAGAGAGGGAGAGAAACATCAATGTGTGGCTGCCCCTCATGCTCCCCTAACTGGGAAACTGGCCTGCAACCCAGGCATGCGCCATGACTGGGAATTGAACCGGCAACCCTTTGGTTCACAGGCCGGCACTCAATCCACTGAGCCACACCAGCCAAGGCTCCAACATCCATTTTCGATGTCTAGACCTTTTTCTTTCTAACTGCATTGGTTAGCTCGGGCTACTATAACAAATCCTCGGTCAGCCCACAGACTGAGGATTAAACAACAGAAATTTATTTCCTCACCATTCTGGAAGCTGGAAGTCCAAGATCAAGGTGTGGGCAAGGCCGGCTCCTTCTGAGGACTCTCCCCTTGGTAGTAGATGGCCACATTCTCCCTGTGTCCTCCCATGGTCTCCCTCTGTGTGTGTCTGCACCCCAATCTCTTCCAATAAGGATGCCCATACGACCTCATTTTACCTTTATCACCTCCTTAAAGACCTGACCCCAGGTACAGTCCTGTGCTGAGGTTCTAGGGGTGAGGACTTGAACATATGAGTTCTGAGGTCACCAGTCAGCCCATCACATGCACTGGCCACCTGCCACTGTGCTGAAGGGCACCAGGGTGGGTGAGAAACCTGTGGTGTCACAACCTAGACATGACTCAGCTGCGCCCTGGCCTGCTGCTGCCTTGAAGTTCGAGGGGGTCAGACAGTGGGGAGAGCACCCTGCCTCACGGCCCGCTGTGGGAGGGGCATGGGGTAAAGGACTGAGCATGCGAAAGTGTTGGGCATGTGGAAATGAACATCCTTATGTGTCATGAGGGAGATAGAATAAGGTGGCCCTCCAGTCAGGGACTTCCCCACTCACCACCAGCCCTGATGGCATGGGCTCATCGCTGCATGTGGGGGAGCCCCATAAAGGCAAGGAGGGTGTCCCAGGTAGGTGCCCAGCATGGGTTGCTCCTGGCGCCTGGCCTGGGAGAATGACCTTGGCATCTGGGGAGTCTTGACTCCATGCTGGGCTGCGTGGGAGTCTGAGGGTGTGGAAGTCTGCTGGAGCACTGGGGGAGCGGTCTCTTCGTTTTGTGTCTGTGACATAATTTGGAACCTCTAATTCTCAGCAGCCCACTTGAAGGGACACTACTCACATCATTGCTCCCCCTCCCCAGGGCATTCCTGGTGAGGAAAGGACTCCCGAGTAGGCAGGAGAAGAGGCCAGAGGAGATGGTGAGGGGAGATGGTGAGGGGTCAGGAGCAGAGGTGGCTGGCTCCGAGCATTGGGCCAGCTCCGGGACTGGCAGTGCCTGGAGGGCCCTGGGCGTCAGGGACGCGCTGGGCTCTGCGACCTCCCTGAGCCACAGTCTCCTCCATGGTGGTTGTGATGCTGTGTGTGCCCCTCTCCACGCTGAGTGGCCAACCACTAGGAGTGCAAGTTTGTCCACAGCCGCACTCAGTGAGGATTTTGTGCACTCCGGAGCCCTGCTGATCAGCCTTGGCTGGTGTGGCTCAGTTGTTCGGAGCGTCATCCTATAAACTAAAAGGTCGCTGGTTTGGCCTTGGTCAGGGCACGTGCCTGGGTTGCCAGTTTAGTCCCTGGTCAGGGTGCTTACGAGAGGCAACAGATTGATGTTTCTCTCCCTCTCCTTCCCTTCCCCTCTCTCTAAAATCAATAAGCCTGCCCTCAGAAGAGGATATGAAAAAATAGCAAAAAAAAAAAAAAAAAGAAAGAAAGATGTGCAGATGCTGTCTTTGCCCTCAGGGAGCTCACAGGCTAGTGGGCAGTGAGGAAACCAAAACTTTAACAAAGAAATAAAGGGGTATGAAGGACGGATAACTGTCACAAAGGAGCCAGCTGAGCAGAAAGGCAGGAGAGGCAAGGAAGGCTTGGGAGCCCCGGGAGCCGTGTGCAGGCCCCGGGGCTGCTGCCAGTGGGCCAGGGCTATGGGCCCAGATGCCTCTGGAGGGCTGCGCTGGGCCCAGGCAGCGCTGCCCTCCGAAAACCACCCTGGGTGCGTCGCAGCATCACGTGGAGAACCACAAGACGCGCATCCGCCAAAGGCTGGGCAGCATCAAAGCCAGTTGTTTTCTGGAGAAAAACAGTCCAGGGTGCCAACAATGACCTTGCCAACAGACAGAGAGCTGTTTGTTATTGGGGGGTAGTGGCCAGGCGGGCAGCTCCTCTAAGATGAGAGAAGGCTGGGCGGTCGCAGCAGGGCAGAATGGATGGCTTCCTGCCTGAAGCAGAACCCAGGGGTGCGTGCTCTGCCCTGGACAGGGGTGTCAGGGGTGGGGGCCACCTCCCCCAACACCAGTCCCATCCTTGCAGACTGTAATCACTCGCACTGTCACCCTTTCCTGACCCTTTTCCGTAAAGACGCAGGGGGAGGGGGTTGGAACCTGTCTCTCCTGATGGAAGGTCAGCACGCAGGAACTGTGCAAGGGGGTCAGAATTTGATCTTTACTTTGGTTACCAAGAAACTTAGGGTCAAGTGTAGGTGTAGGAATTAGATCCCTCCAGGTTTCCGGTACACTTATTCCTCCTTCCCTGTCTCAACTGTTTTGTAAAAAAGTAAAAAATAAAATAAAACACCATTTTCACCAAACACCACATCCACTTCCATTCAGTTCTGTTTGATCTTCAGTCATAGGAACTGTGGCAGTGACTGCTGTGTGGCCGGAGCACTCACATGCAATTTCGTTTCCTTTTTTTTTATTTAACATCATATTCGCTGGTGAAGATCATGTTTCTGCTCACACCTTCTGCTCGGCCTTTTCAACAATGGCACCGATTCCACTGAATCACTGAACGGTGAATCCAATCGATGTGCCATCAACAGGCCATTCATTGTTGGACACGGCATGTTTTTCCTAGACTTTCACTGCAAGAAACGAGCCTGCTATTACAAAAATAAATGAGTGCAGGTTATGAAAGAAGTCACAAAAAAAAACAAAGAAATGCCAACGGCTAACAAGCACATGGAAAATGTTCAGCCTCGGTGACGATTAAAGACAGGCCTGGGAACGGCAGGGCGCCTGTTCTGCCCGTGGAAATGGCCCAGATCAAACCAAGACGTGGCTCGGAGCCGGGGAGGAGGCGCAAGCCAGGGTCGGCTCACGCCTCTCTCAGGCTGTGAACCTGCCCATTTCTGCCACCCGTGGGGTTGGAGCCGAATAACTCCAAGTGTCACGTGTCCAGTGAGAGGACAGTGGTTGCATGAATGTGTGTGCATCTCATACAGTTCGCTCACTAGAGGTGCCATGTCTATTTCTAACGTGACAGCGAATGTTGATGCGGTAGTGTTCAGTGACAAACAGGAGCCCTTCTGTGCAGAGTCGCTCTCAGACAAGGCTGGGACTGGGAATCCTGAGTCCTCAACTCAAACCCCAGAGCGGCCACTCATGAGAATTTGACCCATGACCTCCCCTCTGAGCCCTGGTTTTGCCATCTGCAGACACGGGGTCCCTGAAGCCTCCTCGGGTTGTGTGAGTAGTGAGGAAATAATGCCTCCTCTGGGCCTCTCGCCTCTGCCCAGGGCACCCCTGTTCTCCCATGGCTTAAAAAAATCAACTTAATACCAAAGTACTGGTGAGTCCTTAATCTGTCTCCAGCTCCGAGCTCCCCATCCATCCCACGTCCAACTGCCTGCATGACATCACCCCACTCCATCTGGCCAACATGGACCAGGCAACCTTCCCCATCTGCCCAGGGTCTCTGGCACCTCTTGGTCTTTGCAGAGCTATGCTTTCCACCCTGGATACCCTTCCCACCCTTCTGTTCCCTGTTTGGGGGTCAGTCCGTGTCACCCTGCTCTGGGAAGCCTCCTTCACCTAGGAGCGCTCAGCAAGTGGGACCCCTTCATGAACTCTCTGGAGCCCTCTGCAAACATCAAATTTACAAGGCATACTGTGGGGAGGTGAGTTGCCTTTGTGTTTTTGATTTTTAAATCTAACATTCATTCAGAAAAGGGCACCTGTCATATATGAACAGCTTAATAAATTTGCACAAGTGGAGCCCTGACTGGTGTGGCTCAGTGGGTTGGGTATCATCCTACAAACCAAAAGGTCACCAGTTCAATCCCTGTTAAGGGCACAAGCCTGGAATGGGGGCCAGGTCCCCAATTAGAGGTGCACGAGAGGCAACCACACATCCATGTTTCTCTACCTCTTTCACCTTCCCTTCCCTTCTCTCTAAAACTAAATAAATAAAATTTAAAAAAATTCACAAGTACAGCCAACTGGTAACCGATACCCAGAGTTAAAAACAAACAAACAAACAAACACAAAAACAGATTCTAACCAGCGCCTGTCACTGGCCCACCCCACGGGTCACCACTCTCCTGACTTGTAAGCTGTCCTTATCCCCTTCACAGAGAGGGAATCACACAGCAAGTGTCCTTTCACCTCTGGCTCTTTTGTCACAGTGTCTACCAGAGCCGTCCTCTGGCTACCCGACTTATAGAACTGTCCCTTTCAGGGTTGTGTCATGCTCCAAGGTGCGTTTGGTGAGCACGGAGCATCCCCAACAGGAGTCACACTGGTTTGTGTCTTCCCATGAGGCCCGGTTTGTCGGGAGAGGCTCCTCAACAGGCCAGCAGAGTCCCAGCAGTGCCAGCCAGGGACACCCTGAGGTCAGTGACCTGCAGACCCCAGGGCCCTTGGAGTGCAGGAGGCTAAGGGCGAGAATCCAGCAGGCAGTGTGTGCAGGGCTTTGCCACGTCCTGCAGGGAGCCCCCCAATGAACCGGTGTTGCCACCCCGATTGCCGCCCTTATTGCCACCCCGAAAAGGCGCCCGCGACCCTTGGGCACCACCCCCGCCCGCCCTTCCTGCGGAGACCCGCGGAGCTAACCTTTGAGACCCAGCCTGCCCCGCTGGCCAGCGGGTGCGGAGGGGATCAGGTTTCCCTGGCGCAGAGGGCAGGGGGTTGGGGAATGGGGGGAGGGGGTACCTCCCTCCCGAATGTGCCCTCCTTTCTGGCCCCACCAGGGAAGTTTGGAGTCCTCGCTCCTACCCTCAGCTGTGGGCCTTTGGGGCCCTTGGGGCATATTGCCCGGAGGAGGGGTCCCAGACGTCCAAGGGGCCGGCCTGGGAGGGCGGGCGGACCGGTAGCCTGCGGCCCCGCCTCCGCCGCGCCCTCTCCACGCCCTCCTCCGGGGCGGGATAATTGAACCGCGCCGCTGGGCCCAGCGTTGGCTGCCGAGGCTTGGCCTGAGCGTGGATCCCGCGCTGTCCCCGCACCTAGAGCTAGCCGAGGAGACGCGCCCCTTGCTCTGCGCTTTTGTCCTCTCAGCTGCCAGCCGCCCGCCCCATGGAGCGCCCCGCGCCCTTGTCCCTGGTCCCACTGCTGCTGCTGCTCACCGGCCTCTCACTGCTGGCGGCCCCAGGTAGGGGGGCGGTGGGTCGGGTCGGGAGGGAGGGGGCACCCTGACTCCACCGGCCCCACTTAGTGTCCCACGACCACCCGGCCCCGCGCTCCTGGGAAGTTCTGGAGCTGCGGGCGACTTGGGAGCGCTGTCTGAGCTGCGCCCTACCGCGACTGAGCCCCGGGCAAGGTTCCCTCCCCCACACCCCACTCCTTGTTCCGGTTCTAATCACCTCACTGGTTTGTGGTGCTTATTTTAAAGATGGACCCCCCCTCAAACACCTTCCCCTGAAGGCCAGCTCACATCCATGAACCCACCCTAGTGCCCACCCACCTCACGGGCCAAGGTGCGGGCTGGGGGAGAGGAAGCGGCCAGCCCAGTGCCAGGCTCTCTGTGCAGGAGTGCCGGTGGCCTGTCTTTATTCACTGCACCCACCTCCAACCTAAGTAAAGTTTCTTGTATCCAGTTTGCTGGTGGGAAAACTGAGACTAGGAGGTGGGGAACAGTAATTTGTCCAGCAGACAAACCTGTGGTGGGGCAGGGGGTGGACCTGAAGAAGTCAGAAAGGAAAGGAGCAGCCTGAGGTGCCAGGGTGACAGCTGAGTGCAGGGAGTCCCTGCCTGCCCTCTGCGGAGACAGACCCCGAGATTCCGAGATTCCGCCAGGCTCCATGCTCAGCTGGGGCTGGGGGCAGGCTACTTCCAGACCCACCTGAGGAAAGGAGAGGAAGTCGCTACCAGCAAACCCGGCACCCAGAGGCCCCGCCCCAGTGCTGACGGAGCACCCAGACTCGCCCTTCTTTCTCCTTTCATCCCCAGGCCTAGCTAGCTGGTGGGGGTAGGGTAGGGGGGTGGATAATCACAAGGCCCTTCCTATCAGAGCCATGACCTCTGACCTCGCTGCAGATGCCTCATGCTTAGTAGCAGTCATTAGCCAGGCCTGCCTAGCCGGAGGCCCTCTTCCTCCCTGAGCCAGACCCAGAAGTTGCCCCCCACCACCCTCAGAATTCCAGGCTCTTTGTCTCTGGCTTCACTGAGCTTTTTTTAACTGTCTGGTGACCACCCTCCACTTTGGTCAAAGGGTCACTTGATCACCCTTGGAATCCCAGATTCTTTATCTTGGAGTTAGTGGAGTTTAGCTCTCAGGTGACCACTGTTGCCCTTGGTCATAAGGTCACTTGTCCCAGCTATGCTGGCCTGGGATTCAAGGGGAGGCTGATGGTGGGGGCTCTGCGGAGGTTTGTGGGCCTGCTGGCTGCAGCAGACTCTGTGGGGCTTTGCTTGCTCTGGGCACCAGCTTCGTCTTGAGCACACCCTGGGGGACATTTCTTGGGGGAGTTGGTGCTGGGATGCAGGGCTCAGCACTGACAGCAGCAGCCATCCTGACCCCTCAGGGCTCCCGGGTGCTTCCTGGCTGGTGTGAAAGCCCAGACAGCGGCTCGGACTGGGGGTTACACTGGACTCCCTGTTGGAAATGGAAGGGGCCCCCCGAGACCCACCATCTCTTACAAATGAGGCCACTGGAGCCCAGAGAGAAGGCTGAGGTGACCTCTCCCAGGCCTGGGCCCAGCCCCTCCATCGCTGTCCTTTTCTGCCTGCTGTGTGGGAAGGTTCCCCTGTAGTGTGGTGGCGTCCAGCATGGAGGGGATATATCCTGTCAGGTGGGGCAGCCCGGGAGCCCTGACTGCAGGTTGACAACTGACTTCTTCCTAGAGAAGGCTCTGACTTGCGTGCATCAGGGAAACCTCTCCATCACACACTTGGATGAGGATACCTGGGTTGTTCTGTGGCCTGTGTTTCTTTGCGGTTGGCCCCTCTTGAGTTTACAGGGTTTGGTCTGGTTCAGGGACAGGGACTCAAGGACTGCCTGGCACCTCCTCCTTCCTTTCTGGGGCTGCAGGCTCAGCAGCTATAAGGTCCTCTGAAGTGCTGGGTGGGCAGGTGACCCTGACCCCACCCTCCAGAAAGTAGTTTAAAAGTAATGGAGGAAAAAGCTATCAAGTGGCGAGCCCTTTAGCTAATCTGCTGAAACTCATTTGGTGACCTGGTCACAGAAATGTCATGCCCAAGGTCAGAGCTGAGCCCTCCCTACCCATGGGTCAGTCCTGTTGGGATTTACAGAGAACCAGGGTGGGAAAGGCTGGAGAGAGGAGGGGGTTGTGTTTTCTCCAAGACTTTCTTGGCCTTTGGCTCCAACTGATTACAGAGAAACGCGCTGGGAGGGAGAACAAAGGAGAGAGCACTTGGCTTGCGAGCATGTATGTGGTTGGCTCCGGTAGGCTCTGATGCTGATCCTGGAAGTTTCCCAGGAGGTGGCTGGGCCCGCGGGCTGGGGGGGGGGGCACTTCTGGAGCACCAAATGCATGAAGATGAGACTTGGGAGCCCTGGTGGGGCAGCATCTCTGAGTCATGCCCCCTCCTGGCACTGCCTGTGGCCCCCCAATGTGGGGCAATGTTTTGCCACCCCTCCTGGACTGGGGTTGTGGAGTTGTGGGGGGGCATGAGCCACTTGTCTTCGGGTCCTAGCAGGTGCCATAGCATTTGTGGGACTGAGAACAAGTCCCTGGTCACTGCTCAGAAACAGCCACAGGGTGGTTTGGTAGTTCCCCACTGCTAACTCGGAGAGAAAGGAAACTGGGTTCCGGTTGTCTGGAGGGTTGAGGGTGAGAGAGCAGAGGGCAGTGCCACCGTGGTGGCTGCATTATTACTCTCTGTTGTTTGTGCTGTCCCCTTCCCTGGGAGAGGACAACATCCTTTTCCCCAAGACAGCTCTGAAAGTTCTAATACTGAATTTCCCTAGCCAGGGAAACAGCCCCACAGGGCCACTGAACTGGCAGCTGCCAGGGGCCAAAGCCATATTGGTAAAGGTCAGGCAAAGTGGCCTCAGCCTGCCTCCTCAGGCATCTGGTCACCAATACCTGCTGGGGACCAGCTCTGTGCCAGACACCATTCTAGGCCTTGGGGTATGGCAGGTCCGGCCCTTCTGCCAGTGGGGCTCACCCCCTGGGAGATCCAGAAAAAGTGAGCAATTACAAACCAGCTCCAACTGGCCGAGAGTCAGAGAAGACTTCCTGGAGGAAGCAGCGTGCCAACTGGGGTGTGAGGAGCAGGAGGAGCTGGCGAGGCCTGCGGGTGGAGTTGGGAGGAGGCTGTTCCACACAGAGGGGACGGCACCGGCAAAGGCCCAGGGTCCAGAGAGAGAGAGAGAGTGTGGCTTCCAGGAAGCTACCGGGAGCTCTGCCTCATCCCCAACTTGGGGAGGGCCTCCTTCCTTTCCAGGCGGAGTCGGGAGGAAGGGGCGCCATGCTGCTGTGTAGGTAAAGTTTTAGGAAAGCAGTTCTAATAGGTGCCCAGTGATTTTCCAAGTACCTTTTAGACAATGAAAGATTTTCCTTTGGCAAAACAGGGTATTATAATGAGTTCATGAATAAATGTGTGGCTCCTTGTAATGATCACAAATGTGGCCACATAACAAAATGGAGTTGGGGCGGTCATCCATCACATCAATGTTCTTGGGATCAGAGACCTGGAGGGGTCGTTGAGAGAAGGGGGCATGTATGGCCTAGAACTGAGCCCTCTGTCCCGAGTCGTCCAGTCGTCGGCTGCAGCAGGCATGGGGACCAGGGCCGGGCCCCTCTGGCCAGCACTCTTTCCACTGGCCTGCCTCCTCGCGCCCCATCTGGGCCTCCATGGAGGTGGTCGGCAGGGAGCCAGGTGCCTGTCGCCCCAGCTGCCTGCTGCCCCAGCTGCCTGCAGGTTACCAGGAGGGCCCTCTACTCACAGGGAAGCAGGGGACCTGGAGACTGGTCCCAACGCTCAAAGTGACTCGTGAGAGCTTTCCCGGCTCCCGCTCCTCTCTGCTTCCATTCCCTTGAATGTGGAGTGAGAACGCACTCTGCTCTAGGAAATTCTTACATCTGAAATGCTGCGAACTTGGTCGCTAGCTTCATCCACTCACCAGTGCTGTGAAGTGGGAACTATTGTTATTTCCACTTTACAGGCATGTCACCCAAGTCCCAGAGCAGGTAAGGAGCTTGCCTGGGACACATGGACAGTAAGTAGGGGACCAGGACGTGGGACCCCCTGCTTTCAACCGCTTGGTGGGGCAACACTTTATCTCACGAATGAGGGCTGTACAGAGGAGAGGCATCCTTCAGAAGAAGAGGCGTTTCCATGCATAGAGTTGGCCCCAGAAGTGGGAACCACAGCCCAGGCTCTTAAGGGGCTTGACAGGAGGTGACCCCCGAGGTGACAGCACCTGTCTTGGTTGAGTTTGGTGGGTGAGGCTGTCCTTGGCTGCTTGCTGGGGTGTCCAGCCCAGGGTCTGGCTGGCCCTGACTCTCTCTGGGGTGTGGCCTGAGTCAGGCCCTCCCTGCTGCCATCTGGGTGGGGCACAGCCACTCCTACCCCGCCCTGTGCACTTGGGAAGGGCTGGCTCTGGCCGCAGGAAGGATGCAGGGGGGGAGGCCTGGGCCTGTCCTGGCAGTGGGGAGAGTCACCCCTTCCTTGGTGCCTCCGTAAAGGAGAGTGCTCTTGGCCATCCTGGGTCCTGGGTACTGCAGGGCCGGGCAGGCGTTGGAAGGGATTGGCCCTGGAACTTGTTAGGCTGTGTTCCTGCTTAATTTGTTGGGACACCGTCCCATCCTGGCCAAGTAACCCTGCCAGTGGGCTGTGCTGACGTGGCCTGAGCCAGGGATTGGGCCACTTCCTGGGGGACCCAAGGGCTCGGGTGCCATTACTCCTTTTGGAGAATGAAGGGGCCCAGGGCCTTGTTTTCCCCCAGGGGAGGACTTGTGAAGTGTGCTGTCCCCACTCCAGGCCACTCCGAGGGGACACCACCTAGACAGGGGCTGGGCTCTCCCTCTAGGGACCCAGTCCTGGTTAGTGGCAAAGAACCGGCCTTGGGCTCGCACGGGGCCCGGGTTTTGTGACGGGTGCCCGAGGAGAATTTGGGAGCAAACGACTTATTGTCAGGATTTGGGAGGTGAAGGTCAGCGTGTGCTGTGGGGAGGGGGAGGGGTCCACGCAGTTGGGCAGGCCTTTAAGCAGTAGGATGCAGACTGGGTTTTATCCTGAACACACTGGGAAACCATTGGAGAACCTTCGGCAGGGGAGTGACATTCTTTGACTTACATTTCTAGAAGTTACTCTGGACTGCTTGTGGTGGGTGGGCTCTAGGGGGGCGAAAGTGGAGGCAGACCAAGCCAGAGAGAGGCTCCTGCAGGGTCCAGGGCTCATGGTGCCCGGACAGGGTGGGAGCCTGGGGTCCGGGGAGCAGTGCACAGACCTGGGCGTTTGGGAGGGAGAGTGGACAGGCCTTGCCTGGGGCTCAGACGTGGGGGCAGGAGGAGGAGTCATTCGCGCAGACCCTGCTATTTCGGTGTAAGTGCTGGGTAGGTAGTGTATGCTAGTCACTAAGAGGGGGTGGGGGGAGGCCGGCTGGACAGGGTGGGGGAAATTAGAGTTGTGTGTGGCCGCCATAAGTGTCCTGTTAGACACCCAGGCAGGACCTGGGCTGGGCTGAGAGCAGGCTGCAGACAGAAATGTGGGAGTTTGGGCCCACAGAGGAGGCTGGGTGAAAGCACCTGGGAGGCAGTGCAGGAGGGCACCTGGGGCCTGAGCCCTGCCTTGGGGCAGTTCGAGGAGGGAGAAGATGCCAGGCAGCTCCTGTCCACAGGGAGTTCCCAGCCCCCTGGGTGGTGGGGGAGCTGGGACGCCATCAGGACCGGTTGTCAGATGGACGCTGTCCGTGCATTTTTGTGCTGATGGGGTGATCCAGCGTTCTTCTTGGGCCTGTCCCTCCTTTGGATCTGTCCCCTGATGACGTGAAACGTGGTGAGTTTTGCTCCCTACACACACTTCTCATTTTTATCAATACCTGAGTGCCCCCCCCCCCACACCCTGCCCTTTGCTGCCCTGGTCATCATCCCTGTGTGCCGGTGAGAACACCAGGCTCAGAGACCCAGGCGGTGTGGCCGCAGGCACACAGCGGCCAGGAGGCAGTGCCAGCATCCCCACCTGGGCAGCCTGGCTCTCACATCGTATTCCTAAGAAGGACACTGGACCACTGCATGTAGCCTTCTGATGGAAAAGTATCGATTTTTCTAAGTCCTGCTTCAGGGGAAGCTGGCATTTTGTAGGGAGCATGCATGCAGATTCCGATGCCACCTCTGTGTTTGCTCTGGGGCCTCGGGCAGCTTGCTTACCCTCTCCTTGCTCCCATTTCATGAAATTGCTGGGGCATGTGAGGCCATTTGTCCACTCATTTCTTCAGAGACATTCGTCAGGTGCCTGCTTGGGGCGGGCATGGGGCCAGGTGCAGTAGGGGCAGAGCCTGCCCTGGCCCGCTGGCACCAGGTGCTCACATGGCTGATTACTTGTGCCATGTGCTGGGAAGTGCGGGCTGCAGAGACCAGAAGAGAAAGGGAATGCATCTGCCCACATTCTTGTGTGTACGTGGGGGGCATGGTTAGGGAGGCCTTCCTGGAGGAAGTGACCTTTGAACTGGTGTGGGTATGAATGAGCTAGCCTGGGGAGAGGAGCGGACCCAGGACCACCTAGCCCCTGGTGTTCCAGCTTCCAAAAGCCAGGCGTGGAGGGCACATGTCAGATGTAGACACACAGCCAGAGGAATGACAGGAAAACCCAAGAAGGTGGGCCCTGCGAGCTGGGGTGCTGCAGAGGTGTCAGGGGCAGTGAGGACAGCCCACATGCCCACTGGCCATGGTCACAGGTGAGCGCTGCCTGGGCCAGAGCTGCACGGAGAAAGCAATGTGGACAGTTCTTCTCCTTCTTTTCTAGAGATGGGCTTTCTCCGCTTCCCTCTTGCCTCCTCCTTCTAGCTGGTTCTCTGTTCGAGACCCCTGTCTCCCTGTGGCAGGTGCTGGCTCACAGGGTTGGGGGGTGCCAGCCCCTGTGGTGCTCACGCATACCCTGCCTCTTCCTGGGGTGGTCGGTAGCCTGGAAGGGGGAGATGGGTCTGTCCTTGTGCTAGACCTGCAGAGCCACAGGGACACAACCCAGTGACAACTGCCTGTCTCCTTGAGGACAAGGTCCTGCTCTTTCAGCCCTGCAGCCCTCGCCCAAGCTCATGGCCTGGCGTGCAAAGGGTCCTACGAGGGGCGTTTTGAACATACAGATGAATAGGGATGGCACAGAGAGCCGGGGTGCCGGTGGGAGCGGGGGCCGAGTTGGACCTCCGATGACTTTGGGCAGGTGTGTCTCTTTCCAGAAGAGGGGTGACAAAGTGGGGGGCCGGCCATCTGATTCTGCAGATGGGGGAGCGTGTGACTCTGACAGAACAGAGTGTTCCCTCCTCGTGGGCGCCATAACCCATGTCTTTACTTTATTTTGAAGACTCTGTTTTTCTTCTGTGGTCAGATTCTGACGGCAGCTCTTTGCCCTGGTTACCACACTGGTCTTCCCAGCCCTGCTCACCCCCCTCCGTGACAGGGGAAGGAGGCCCAGGCTTGGGAGTGGGGGAGCTGGGCCTGCCAGGAAGTTGTCACCCACAGTGTTGCCTTCCCTTAGAATGTTGGAGTCGAGGCTAACAAGATTTTGCAAAAGAGTTTCTTTTCGGTCTGTATTTGGCATTACGCTTTGTGGACCTAATAATTCCCACAGTCCCACTACAGAACTGGAGGTGAACAGGGCTCAACAGAGCTTCTTCTCAGGAGAGAGGGAGGTGATCTGAGGGAGAAGATGCCAGGCCAGCCCGAGGTGCCACTTCTTTCTTCAGAGACCTCCCGCCCAGCGATGGATGCGGAGTGACCAGTGAGCACCCGGAGGGTGTGGGGGACGGCCAGCATGGGTGCGCCTGAAGTAATTTCATGGATGCTGGCATCACCCCCAGGGGTCCAGAGTTGGCCTCGTTTGCTCAGGTTGCTGGCAGCCACTCAGACACACTGAACCGCAGGGATGAGGCGGGAACACCGGCCAGGGCTCCCTGGCCGACTCTCTCTCCCTGGCCCACGATGCTGCCCTTCTGGCCTGAGGTGATTGTCATCACCTGAGTAAAGAGTGCTTATTACAAAGGGGCCGAGGGAACAGCGACAGCCACTCCAGATGTCCCTTTCGAATTGGGGCGTGTCTCAGAGGAGATGTGTGCAGGGGTGGGACCCTCGCTGGGTTTCTGCACCATCTGATGGAGGGGCACGGCTCCATCTGTTTGGGGACACAAGTCACTAGCAGATCTTTTCTTGGATGGGACATGCCCATCTTTTAAAGGCTGACCTGCTGCTGACAGCACCTCAGCCGCCATCTTGAGTGGCGGCACCAGAGAGCTCTGCGGGGCGTTCCCCTCGTGCACCAGGCCCTTCCTGTCCCCTCAGCTTGGTTTCCTCCAGTAGGTGGGTGGGGGCCAAGAGAGTGACAGGTCTGGAGTCTCAGTCCCACACCCCCAGCATGTCCTGGCTATTGCTGAAATTCTCACAGGCCCTGCCTCTTGCCAAGGCTCCAGCCAAGCACCGTCCCTCAGGGTCTTTCCATCCCCCCCCACCCCCACCCCCTGACTGATGGAGAGGCCCTTTGGCAACAGCCTCTGCATTTCAAGAACGGTCTTGGGACCAGGCCCCTGGTCCAGGGCCTTTGGCCAGTCTGCCCTGTGGAGCCTTGTTGTTTGTTCTGGGCGCAGGTGGGTGCAGAGGAGAAAGAGGCCGTTCCTGCCCCGAAGGAGTATGTGACTCAGGAAGGCAGTCTAGAACAGCTCCGAGGCTCCCAGAACTGAGCCTGAGGCCTGGCTTTGCTCTTGCTGGCCCCTCTGTCTCTGTGGCCCTTAGCCAGTCACGTCATCTCTCTGAGCTGGAGTTCCAAGTCTGTGAGGTGGGGGCATGGCCCAGCCTCCCTCGGCTCCTGAGAGTGTGGGGATCTCTGGCACACAGGGAGCTCCCGGAGCTGGTGAGGGGCCACAGCCATGGTGGTGATGACAGGGATACTGTGGGTTGGGACACCCAACAGAGCTGGGTAACATCTGGAGGTGACAGGGCTGGACAGAGAAGGACAGAGTCTAGAAGGGCCAGAGCCCAGGCAGGAGAGGGCCTGGGGCTCCAGTGACCCCTGCGCTCCTGCAGAGCTGGCCAGGTGCCGGTTTTATTGGGCACGGCATGGTCCTGCTGGGGATGGGGACACCTTAACATTTATGTTCAGCGACTCAACTGCCTTCAGCTTCTTCTGTTCCTAGTGACGTTTGGAGTCCAGGTTCCATACCGACAGCCACTTACGTGACAGTTTGGTGGCAGGTCATTTTAGGTGTGCAGCTTGGGAGACAGTGGTGAATAGAGAGAGAAGGAACAGAGCCGGAGCCGGAGGGGAGGCACCTTCAGGAACTTGCCCCAGTGGTAAGCTGCTCAGTTGGGTCAGGGGTTCAAACACAGGCCTGTCTGACGTGGAACCTTCCTCCATGCTGCACTGCCCTGTCCCCAGGCACAGCAGAGGAGTGTAGGAAAACTCAGGCCCCACTGACTGTAAGCTGCAGCTCTCAGCTTGTCCCAGGTTGGTGCCTCGGCCTTGACCGGGAGCCCAAGAGCTCTAGCCAGTCAGCCCCGGCCCCACTGGCTGAGGGTCCTGGCTCCACACAAGCCCCTTGTCACTGCTCCAGTTGCAGTGTCAGCAGGGCTGTGGAATGGGGACACCTCTCGGGACAGCAATTGCTGTGTGAATGGGGGGTTGAGAAGGTTCTCCTTTGACCCTGCTCCTCACTTGCACTGACTCTGGCCTTGAGAGATGATGGTGACTTTACGAATAGAGAGTTACAAGTAAAGATGTCCAGTTAGAGCTGTTTGTTACTGATAGTGAACAATCTGAGAAGACATAGGTCCCAGAAGAGGGAAAGGGGTTAGAAATGATGCCACTTCTGCTTGACAGTGTGATGCCATGTGCCTGGCACGGTGGCCTAACCATGAATTTGGGGTGGGGGCTGCTGAGAGATGGTAGATGAGAGGGGCCTTCTCTGCAGGCCCATCACGGGTTAGGCTGTTTCTTACGATACAGATATGAGGCCCTGCCCACGTTGCCCCCACACTTTCCCTTTGCCATACCCAGCCTGGCTATGGGCCCCAGTGGGCTCTCAGGGGCCTCTCATGGGGCTGTGCAGAGACCTCCCCTGGCGGAGGGGGTGCCTCACACCCCAGGAGGATGGGCCTCTGAGCCCACCCAGACGCAGCCCCCTGGACAGCTCTGCTTTGCTCAGGTTCCAGCTTTGTGGCCGCCTGCATTCCAGGGACATTCTAGGCATTTTGTTGCCCTGTGGAGGCTCAGGTTCAAAGTGCTCCAGATTCCCAGGCAAAGTTGCTTCCACGTGTTTCTGTAGCTCCAGGCGCCAAGTTCTTGCCCTGCTGAGCCGCTGCTGTGTCCGAGTCTCTGCTGCTTGCATTTCTCAGAGGCTGAGAGAGGCTTTGGAGCTTGGGTAATCCTGCACCCCAAGACAGAGCTGTGACTCCCGATCTCTCCAAGCCTCCTTTTTTCCTTGAACACGTAATCAAGCCACCAGAACGAACTATGTGTCGGAACTGTTTAAGCTTTACCCACCCTCTTGGAAGCTGTGAAGGTATTTCGAGCCTCTTCTAGCTGCCGAGGAGACAGGGGCTCAGACAGGAGCAGTAATCTGCCCAGCGTGCATGAGCAAGGAAGCGCTAAGGAGTGGAGCCCATGTCTGCCCCTTCTGCCGGACAGCTCTGTGCCTGGGGACGCAGGACAGGAGATATAGCTCTCAGAACATTTGTGGTTGGGAGGGCATGGTGGGTGGAGGGTGGTGAGCTGTGCTTCATGTGCACAGGGGCTGTGGGAGCAGAGTGCCACCCAGGCCAGGCTGGCAGCAGGTGGGTACGGGATGCTTGGGGGCAGTGAGGCCAGAGTTGGGGAGAAGGGGGAGGCAGGCTTGGTGGCCTAGAGGAGATGGCTTCAGGGTCAGGCCACGGGGCTGGGTCTCAGTTCTCCCTGGGTGGACCACGGCCATGTTCGATCTGGGACAGATAAGGTCCCACGCTCTGTGAATGCCTTTTCTTATGGTGACTTGGGCACCAAGGAAGGAGTGGGAGTGCCTGAGGTCCCCGGGACTGCCGGCTTCCCCTCCAGATGGCCATCCTGCTTTGGTGCTTGGAGCCCCGTGGCACCAGACAGTTCTATCCATGCCCCAGCCCATGCCGTTCACCAAGCAGCATTGTCAGGGAATTCAGAGAGGGGACAGCTGAGGCAGGGCCTGGCCAGGTGGCCAGGGCCCAGAGGACAGGCAGGCTTTGCTGGGTGGACCGTCACCCTTCACCAAACCAGCTCGGACTCCATCTGCCAGCCTGGGGGAGCCCATGAGGGTGAAGATGGCGCAGGGTCCACCTTTCACTGGGGACAGCAAGTGGTGCCAAGGTCCCTGGATGCCCCAAAAGGGAGGCCTGAAGCCATTGCTGTGGGATTCGGGGGACCTGGTTTGGGACACCGTCCCTCCTCCTCCTGGCCTCAGTCCCTCACCCAGGCGCTGACCATCTGGGGTCTCAGTGTGCAGTGGCAGTTTCCCCTCCTGCCCATGGAACGTGTTCTGGATGCCGTGGGCACAGGTGCTCCTGGTGGTTGACAGCAGGTGGCTGAGGCCGGAGTTTCAGGAAGTCTCAGCCTCTGCTGAGCCCAAGAGGGAGCCTCATCCTGGGGCCATGTGAGGGCCCCGCCTTGGAAGAGAAATGAGCTTGAACAAAGCACCCGTGGCTGGTGGGGTCCAGACACACCAGGATCCACGCCAGGGGGCGCTGACAGCTGCCAGTAAGAAAACACAGTGTTTCTCAAGGCCCAGGTTTGAAGTTCCAGCTTCGAGGTGACCCCGGCCCCACCGCTGAGGGCAGCTTGCTCCCTAGCTGCTTGTTTGGGGGGCCATGGTGGGGCCCCCTCCTTCCCATGAGCCATGGGGCCTTTTCTCTTTCCTTTCTGTGAGCAAGACACCATCTGTGGCAGATGAAGGTCAGAGACCACC
Organism: Anoura caudifer; assembly: GCA_004027475.1. Lineage (NCBI taxonomy): Eukaryota > Metazoa > Chordata > Mammalia > Chiroptera > Phyllostomidae > Anoura > Anoura caudifer. The sequence goes on from PVKU01004217.1 coordinate 87,542, forward strand.
GCTGGCCTTGGTCTTGTAACCCATTCAATGCGGACTGGCGCCTGCCTGACAGGCGGCTGCGCAGACGGAGGGAGGGCAGGACGCGGCTCCCAGACGCTGGTCTGGAGGTGCTGGCTCTTTCCTCCCCGCTCCCAGGCTGCGCATCCCAGGACCCGTTTCCATTCTCGCCTCGCCTCTGGCGTGAGCTGTGTGCACCCCTTCCCCGGTGTGACCTGCACTCACCAGGTGGGGTCACCTCTCAAGAGAAGCCATCCTTTGGGTCCTGGTCTTTGGCCCCAGCCCAGCTGAGTGTCTCTAGGCCTCCCCCACTCCGCACCGTTTGTCCAGAGTGGCAGGAACCAACTCTGACCCTGCAGGAGTGGGGTCACACGTCTCCTGGATACCCTGGCCTCTCAGCTAGGTGGCAGCTAAGCCATGCTAGCAGCGCCCATCTTTCTTGCCCTCTGGACAGTGAAGGCAGGGTCCCCATCTGGGCAGGGTCCCCGTTGGAGTGTCCAGGGTGTGGCTGGAGCAGGGACTCAGCGGGGCGAGCAGGCACCCGGTGCTGAGCCACAGCCCCATCAGATGTGGGTTTGGGAGACAGCAGTTGGGGCTTCAGGCCTTTCTAGGAGGGAGCGGGTTGTGTGCTCCAGGTCCAGGGCCCAGTGGGTGCTCAGTATGGGTGACTAAGGGGACGGATGTGCCCACGGCCCTCTCAGGCCTGTGAGAACCACAGCAAGGGACCTCCCGCTGGTGTGGTGGGAGGGGGCAAGGGGACCTGGTGTGGGGTGAGTAGGGCATTGCTCATCACTGTCACCTCGTTCTCTTCCCCACGCAGTGGGTGCAGATGTCCCTATGGAGGCTTGCTGTGCAGATGGGCACCAGATGGCCATACAGCACCGGGACTGTGCATTGCCCTACGCCTCGGAGTCCAAGCAGTGCAGGTGCGTTTGTGGCGGCCGCATGGGACAGGGTGCGTCCCTATGGAGGGAAGTGGGGGAGGAAGGGGCAGAGTGCACCCGGCTTCTCCCCGGGCTGTGTGGGGAGCAGTGGGCAGGGAACCTGGCCTCTTTTGGCCCCATGGTCCCTGGACTGTCCTGTGATTGGGGACGTCGTTCCCTTTGCTGGAAGGTCGGGGTGTGCAGCCCCCTCTGCCACAGCTCAACACTGTGGCCAAGTCACTTCCCTCCTAACAAAAAGGGGGTCAGATGGGAAGGCAATGAGATTGCATGACACCACTGTCAGACCCCGAAACCAGAGCAGAGCGCCCCAGATGGGCCCACCTTACACAGTAGCCAATGTCTCGATCGACTGTTATTCTCCTCTCCCTAAGTGGACTCCGGCTCCCTCACAGCTTGGGGAGAATGTAAGCTTAGAATAAATGATGCAGATAAGAAATGTTGGTTGTCACCATAAAATGGTGAAAGTCACAACAAGCCATTCAGAAGCCCTTGCTTTGCGCTGTGCATTTATCTCGTCGAACACTGCTGTTCACCCATTACACGGATGGGGAAACTGAGCTTTCCCGTACCCACAGCTGGCAGGGGCTGGCATCAGGGTGTGACCCTGGGCCCTGGGGAGCAGAGGTCAGGAGGGCGAGGGTACGCAGCTGACGTTGTTCCTTCCCCTGCCCCGAATACAGTCTAAGTGGTACTGAGGCAGGGTGCTGTGGGCTGGGGGGCAGGGGGTGCCCCCAGGAAAGGATGTGCAGGGAAGGCTTTCTGGCCTCCGTCTGGAGCATCACATGCTGCCTGCCAGCATGGCACAGGATGTAAATTTTGATTTCTGAAATTCTTCAAAAGCCAAAAGCCTCATAGACCAAACAGGAAGGGAAAATGGGCCGAGTGGGTTGTTTGGATTAACTGCGAGGCCACAAGGTCGGGAGGTAGGGAGCATGCAAGGAGTGGGAGCTGTGGTCCTGGCTCTCCCGTGTGTGTGTTTGTGTGTGTGTGTGTGTGTGTGTGTGTGTGTGTGGCTCAGTGCTGCGAAGGTCGTGAGGCCGCTGGCAGCTCCACAGCCAGGTGGGGAGCTCCACCCGGCAGCCTGTTTCCCGACCCTGCTGGCAGAGGCAGCCTGGCCCCTGACCCACCCAGGCTGGGTTTCTTGCTCTGCGACCTGAGCCAGCTCCCAGCCTCAGCTTCCCCAAGTTTAAAAGGGGGCCGGTGGGACCCCCCTCCCAGGGCTGTGATAATGATCAGAGGTGAGGGAAGCAGGCACCATGAAGCCCAACCCCAGGTTCCTTCTGGCACCGGCCCCACCAGGCAGAGCTTCTTAACTGCTGCCCGTAGCCACCTGGGGGTGGGAAGCTGTTCCTCCCACCAGACCATTCCTGCCCCCGTCCCTGAAGCCTCTGCCCAGGCCTGGCACACAGTAGAGCCATGGCTAAATTTTGTTTTAATTGTAGTCAAATACATATAACGAATGTTATCATCTTAACTGTGTGTAAGTGTGCCGTCCAGTGCCTTCCCGTTACATCACCATCCGCCTCCAGAACCTCCTCATCTTCCCAGGCGGAAGCTGGCCCCGTGAGGCAGCACCTCCCGTTCCCTCCCCAGCCCCTGGCGGCTGCCATCCTGCTTTCTGTCTTTGTGACAGTGACCCCTCGAGGTCCCTCGTGTCAGTGGAGTCGTGCGGCATCAGTCCTTCTATCTCTGGCTTCCTTCACTGAGCCCGACCCATGTCCTCAGGGTTCATCCGTGCTGCAGTGAGTGTCAGAGCGTCCTGCCTTTCGAAGGCTCAGGGACGTTCCGCCGTGTGGACCCCCTTTTGCTTGTGAGCTGCTGTGACTTGGGCGCACGCGTGCCTGTTTGCGTCCCTGTTTTCAGTTGTTTGGGGCCCAGACCCAGAAGTGGAATCACTAGGCCATGGGGTGGTTCTGTTTCTGACTTTTCGATGAGCCCCACCCTGCTGTCCACAGCAGCCACACTATTCTGCGTTGCCACCAGCAGGACCCAGCATTCCGGGTTCTCTCCACCCTGGCCTTGTTTTCTGTGCAGCCAGTATTTCTGAATAAATAGATGCACAGATGCGTATCATCTGGTTGTTCTTCCTGACAATTTAGTGAAATGCCTGTTCTTTGAAGTCTGCCCGAAGCTTGAGCGAATGGACAGACCCAGCCCAGAGCTCTAGGGCAATTCAGGAAGCGCGTGGGAAGTGGGGGTGCAGAGCCCCACCCAGTGGAGGCAGGGGAAGTGCAGGCTGGGGGCTGCTGTCCTGGAGCAGAGGTGGTCTGGCTGGCAGTGCAAGGAGACTGGGTGGCCCCTACCGTCCCTGGATGGCTCAGCTCGGGCAGCTCCTCCTGCCCTCGGTGGCTTTGGCGGAAGCCAGGGTTATGTAGAGCCCAGTAGGAGCCACACAGGTGACTTACACATACCTCCTGCTCTCCCACCTGCCAGCAGGGCCCTGACCCTCACTTGGCTCCCTGGGGCAAGCTACTCCACCTCCTCTCTGGAGCTATTTCCTCTGAGTCCGGAAAATGGGGGTGAAGTGGGAACATTTTGTGGGGCAGGCTTGGGGCTCAGAAAGGTGCATGGGGGCTCCCCTGACTCCACTGCAGACCCCCCCGCCCCTGTGTTTAGTCTTTCTGACATTTACCAGGCATGACTGTGCCAGCTGCTAGTCTGTGTCTGGGGCGGGAGCAGTGCGTTGGGAAGGCCTCCCCACAGAGCCCCGGCCCCGGCCCAGCCCTCCTGTCGGCCCCCGCAGGATGATCCAGGAGCAGTGCTGCCACAGCCAGCTGGAGGAGCTGCACTGCGCCACTGGCATCAACCTGGCCAGCGAGCAGGACAGCTGCAGCGCGCTGCCCGGCAACGCCAGCCTCGAGGCTGTGTTCGTGAAGGTGAGCCCCGTCCCCCCCGGCCAGCGACAGGGCCCTGCCCTGCCCCTCCCATCAGCAGGAGGCCCGGTGCTTTCCTACCCATTGAACCCCAGCTTCAGGCCGCCTGTCTTTTTTGACCAGCAGGGGGTGCCCTGCCCAGAAGGGAGGAGCGACCCCTCAAGTCTCCTTGCCACCCCCAGTGTAATCAGTCAACCCTGAGCAGCACCCCAGGGCCAGTTTCAACCCTGGGGAAATGGCAGTGGTGAGGCGCAGGCTTGCCCTGAGGGCTTCCTGTCCCTGGCTTCAGGCAGGAGTGCAGAAGTCAGAGCAGGCGTCACCTGAGTGCAGGGTCTTCAAAACCCTCTTCTTGGTTCAAGGCCAGCACCCCAACCCTGCCCAGGATGCCCTCAAGGTTCTCTGCACCCAGGCCAGTCAGAGCCCAGGGCTCAGAACGGCCCCCCACGGAGGCCTCCAGTAACCTGGCCTCCATTACGCCCTGGAGGAGAACACCGAGGTTCAGAGAGATGCACGTTCCAAAGTGGCCTCTCAGGACCACCGGCGGGGGGCTGGGGAGGCAGAGCAGGGAGGGGGCCCAGCAGGCCCAGAGCGAGTCCTGCCTGGAACATAAGCTGGGAACGAGGCCATAAAGCATGCTGGGACTTAGGTCCGGGTCAGGCCACTCGCCTTGCCGCCACAGGAGGCCGCATCTCCGAGTGGCTTTTCAGAGCTCTGTACGGCATGCCTGGGTCCAAAACTGCAAATCAACTAGGGAGGTGTCCAGGCTGTGCCTCCCCTCTTCCACCTCTCCCCCCGACCTACGGAGGATGGGACATGGCTGATCTGTGGAGCTCCGACTTGGAAAGTTGCCCTGGTCAGCTGGGTTTCTGTTGGTGGTGCCTGGGGCAAAAGCGAATTCCCTGGAAAAAAGATTTCCTGTCCCTGGCTAGGAAGGCGATGGAGTCATTTCAAGGGGCCAGATTTGGAGTGAAGTCTGGATTCTGAGAGGGCTGTGTGGGTTCCCGTTGGGGAATTCTGTCTCTAAACATTGGGATGGGGGAGATTTCAGGGAGAGAAAGTGAGGGGCACGTCCTACCCTCAGCCTTTAAGTGCTTTTATGGGAGATTTCTGGCAAGAGGGAGCTGGGTGGGGTGGTCTGGCCAAAGCCAGCACCTTGGACACTGCATGACCACCTCCCTGGGCAGGTCTGGGGCTCCGCCAACACCGTCTGCCTGGCGGGCAGCTCTGCCCGCATCCCCAGACTGGAGAGAAAGCGGGGTACAGGAAAAGCCTGGAACATTCTAGTGGGGGTGTGAACAGGTCGCTCTGGCAGATGAGTGATTTGTGTTTCCAGGAGGGATGACTCATGCCACACAAGGTGGAGGAGGTGGCCAGAGCACCTCCCTGCTGGCAGCGGAGGTTGTACAAGGAGCTGATGGATGGCCTGTCACCTCCGCAGAAAGGGAAGCCCAGCCTCTCCTCCCAGCTCCCGCCGTGGGCCTTCTGGAAAGTCTGAGCTCTGCTTAGGATAATAAGGACTGAAAGGGCTTTTCATATGTCAGGGTGCATGCTGTCTCCAGGATTCAGGTGTGACTTTTGGGGACGCTGGGGTCTTTCCCAATGCACAATTCGATTCCTGCTGCCCAAACCACCCTGACTTGGGAGGAAGAGCCAGGTGCATGTCCACTCTTGCGGGCATAGCGGAGAACTCTCAGACATCGCAGGAGGACTGGCGCCCCGCAGGGCTCCCGTGCGACCTGACAGGGTCCCTCTCACAGCTGCCTCTTCCTGGAGGCGTGTTGGCGAGCTCAGCTTGCTTCACTATTTGCAGTCCCCATTTAGAAGAGGTAGCTGTGTCAGGCCCGGGCCATCGCTGTCCAGGGAGAGAGGACACGGGGATGTCAGAGAAGCCCATGGGCCCTGCTGTGTCGCCGTCTGACTCCTCCGTCCGGGGTCCCCACCTGTTTGCAGAGGTGCTGCCACTGCTGCCTGCTAGGCAAGGAGGCCCAGGCCAAGGGCCAGAGCTGCGAGTACAACCTCATGGTCGGCTACCAGTGCGGGCTGGTCTTCCGGGCCTGCTGCGTCAAGGGCCAGGAGACCACGGATTTCGCTCCCGCAGACAACGGGGACCACCAGGAGACAGGTAATTCCCCTCCTCCCTTCCTCTCGGGCAGTGTGCTGGTCAGGGCTGTCCAGAGAAAGGTTTGTGTTAAGGAATTGCCTCACGCAACTGTGGGCGCTGGCGGTCTAACTGCAGGCCAGGCCAGCAGGGCAGAGACCCAGGAAAGAGCTGATGTGGCAGCTCAAGTTGGAAGGCCGTTTACCAGCAGAATTCCTTCATGGCTGGGGGAGGTCGGTCTCCATCTTACACCCTTCACCTGTTTAGACCAGGCCCACCCATGCTACATAGGACAATCTGCTTTCCTGAAAGTTTGCTTATTTGAATGTTCATCTCATCTGAAAATACCAGCCCAGCACTATCCAGACTAGTGTTTGATCAAATATCTGGGAATCGTGGCCCCACCATGTTGACACATAAATTGACCATCACAAGCTGGGTCGGCACACACGTGTACTCTAGTTTGGGGAGAACCATGCTGGGGCATGTGCTGGTTACTCCCAGTCTGCAGACTGGGAGACCCAGGCTGGGGAAGCTCAGGGTTGGGCTTTGTTTTCTAGCAGGGAGAGCAGGCTTGCTGGCTCAAACAGAGCACCCCAGAAACCCGATGGGAGGCTCTGGTTGCCAGAACAGTTTCACATTGTTGCCTCACCTGAGACCCACTGTCCTGAAGTGAGACAGAGGGGCTGGGCTCTGACATATCAGGTTCATGTCCCTGTGCCAGCATGTATTTTTGGCAGACTGATTTCTCCAGTCCTCAGTCACCTCATCTGCAAAATGGGCATAATTACAGGTCCCTGGGAGGATTCGGGGGAGGCGCCGTATAAAGTGGCGCAGTGCCTTGCTCCCTTGACATTTGCTGCTACCGTTCTTCCCTGTCCCTCCAACAGCTCTGGCGGTGTGGGTGGCTGGCATTGCTCTTGTTTCACGGGTGAGGACCTGATGCTCAAGGTCACACGGCCGACACACAGAGGAGAGAATGCCCGCTTTCCATCTCTGGGCCGGTGCCGCCTCCATCTGGGGCCGATGGTGCAGAGACAAGAGGCTGGGGTACCACGTGCTAACAGCAGGCTATGCTCTTTCAAGTAATAGAGGCTCACTCAGCAAAGGGGCGAGTGACCCCAAGAGCAGCTTCGAGAGAGCTCCCTGCTGTGTGCACCAGTTCTGTCTCCCACATGCGTTTGCCTGGAGCCAGATAAGTCCCAGAGCCGTCGGGCGTGGTGCGGTTTCATGGTTCAGGAGACTTCATGGCTGTCTAATGACCTCTTCCCCTTATGCAATGGTTTCCTGGGAACGGAAATAACCCTGGAAAACTCCAGGCGTCTGTGTGACTCTGGGCCCCTTTCCTCCTCATTCTGAGCTCTGTGCCCCCTTCCCCCTGCTCCCTCCCCCAGCCCCCAGCCCCTGCCTGGGGCAGGGGCAGGAGGACCAAGGGAGGAAGGGCTCACAGACCTCTGGTCTCTGAGGCAGGTCACCCTTCGTTCGCTGTGGCCTTTTGACCCCGGTGGCTTTAGCACTTTGGATCAAATGGAGCAATCTTTCATTTTCATTTTCAATGTTTCATTTCAAGGGCCCCATAGACGCCTGGGGTGGATTTCTGATATCTCCGTCGTAAAGACAAACTGGAGCCACATTCTGACTCCCTCCTGCACTTTTGAAGTTAGAGATGACATTTTTACTTTAAACAAACCCAAACCCCTTATCCTGGTGCTGCATTCCTCCTGCGTCTCCGGGGAGGACTTTTGTTGATTTATGTCTTGTTTCAGTAATGATCTCTGGTCTGGGCTTTTCTGCTGCTCCAGATGTCTTATATCTCCCCCAGCCTTTGTTGGCTTTGGTCCTCGCCCCAGACTTTCCTCAGGGTCTCTGTGAGGGCTGTCCGCCCCCCCACCCCCGCCCCCCACTCCCCCATTCACAGCCGGCCTTCCTTCCTCCACTAATGTGGATTGTGGGCCTGCTGGGTGCGGAAATTGTCTAATCATTTGATAGTCAATTACGACTCTTCAATCTAAATTTAAAAATTGGGGCTCCGATGTCTGTTTTCTCAACTTAGTTTTTCTAGTAATTTGTTTATATTCTATGCTATCTAAGTACATTGGTCTGAGACTAGGGAAAGAACCCTGTTCTTGTACCACAGGGAGTTTGGGGAGAACCATGCTGGGCCATATTCTGGTTATTCCCATTCTACAGATGGGAGACCCAGGCTGGGGAAGTGCAGGTTCGGGGTTCGATTTCTAGCAGAGGTAGCAGGCTTTGTGGCTCCCACAGAGCACTCTGGAAATCTCAACGACCTCATCACCCAGCTGATGGACAGTTCCTCACAAATCCTCCCAGCCTTGTCCAAAGAGCCCTTTGGAGGATGGGATCTGGACATCCTGGCTATGCCGGGCATGTGTGGGGGGACTTGCTCTTTGCTGGAGTTCAAGGCACCAAGTGAATGAAACGCCCCTAAATTAATTCCCTGAGTAAAGATGCCCCCTAACCTAGAAGAGACAGTTATACCCTAAATGACTCTTGCTTAGTTCCTCCCCAGGTGAAAAGAATTATTTAGAGATCTGTACTGTATTGTAATAGCCCCCGGGAAAGAATGCTTGTGCATAGTTAGAATGTGTCAGTTATGCTGTGCTGCACGGTACAGCAGAACTACTAATGTGTGTCTTTGTAAGGACGGCTGTTGCTCCAGTGTGCCTGTATCATGGGCTCGCTGTGGGCAGTTAGAAGCTCCAGGAAGGTGGAAGGGCAGGGAACCCATGGAGAGACAGATACTCTTTCTGCTGGAAACCCACGTGCGGAGATGAACTGTTTCTACTAGGCCACATTTCCTTGCAGTCTTTTTTCTGTCTCTTTGGATCTAAGCTTTGCCACCAGCGTGGCTGTAGTTGCTACTGAGTTGTCCTGGACTTGCGCTCACTGCCATCTGTCGGGGGAAGGGTCCTCAACATCAGATGGCTGGGTTTTGCAGTAGCTCTGAAGATTCTCTGGGCCCTGAGCTATATCCGCTGAAGCGAGAAGGCCTAGCCTGTTCCTCTTATGCCAGGGCTACTAGTGGGATTCCACCCTATGAAGTGAGGGCCCCTGCACACACCAGGTCTGCAGCCTATGGCCCCCTGCATTTTCTGCCGAGAGGAGGGGCCTGGTCTGGCCGAGTGCTGGCCCTCACTTGGAGCAGCCGCTCACATGCCTTTGTTGAATGAGTGGAGTGAGTGACTGTCGATGACAGGCACCGCGTTGAGCTTTGCAGGCAAACGGTATGAAACAAGTGCCCTCATGTCCTGGGGCTGCTGTGATGAAATACCTCGGACTGGAGGCTTAACCAGCAGACGTGCGTTGCCTCACAGCCTGTGTGTCTGTCACCGTGTCCCAGTTCCCCCTTTTTGTGAGGACACTGTCCTTGGATTCGGGCCCACCTGCCGTCTGCAGCCTAACTTGGTCATCAGCAAACACCCTTCCCCAATGAGGCCCATTAGCAGGTGCTGGGGGTTGGGGGTTCGGCATCTTCGGTGGGGGACACTATTCAACCCACAACTGCAAAGTTCCACCAGGTGCATGGCTGTAGGTTTGGAGGGTGTGACTTGATTTATGGCAGGGCCATGCCTGCCGTGACGGAAACATTCAAGTAATTTGGACAGTGTAACAGCACTCTGCTTTAAGTGGGGGTTCCAGGCCCTTGGGCTGGAGCTGCTGTGTTGTAACAGATCTTTTAGAGATTAGCATTTATGAGTGTTGCTCTCTTTTTTGAAAAGATGAAATGAATACCGAGCTGTTAGGAGGCAGACAAATGGGCGTTACTGCCTGATGTTTCCAAGAAGACAAACTGCTCAGGGTCTTCCGAGTGGAACAGGCTCGCTACTTGTGGGTAAACATGTCTTTGCCTGTCTTGCCCCTTAGCTAAGATGTCCGAGATGGCGGAGGAGGAGCAGGAGGACCCATACCTGAATGACCGCTGCCGAGGTGAGACGTGGCTCCTCGCCAGGGCCATGCAGGAGTTGAAGTCAAGGCTAGCCTCAGGGGGAGCTCGGCCCTGGGTGGTGCTCAGGTGCACCTGGAGACTGCCCCTTAGCTGGGTGTCTGCTGTAAGTCACTCTGTCCTCTCTACACTCCTGGGCTCCTTCCCTCCCCCTCCTCCTCGAGGGGGCCTGGTGGGCGAGGGCAGGAAAAGGTAGGCTTGGAGAAGGAGCCACATGAGAAGCTGGTGTTAAAAACCCTGCCCCACAGTGTCCACCTGGACATGACCCCTCCCCCAGGCTCTGTGGAGGGACACCACAGCTTCCCCCCAGGTGTGTTATTTGACCTTGTGTTCCGGCATCCCGCTGTGCCACTGGGGAGGTCCATTCTAGAGACCTTTGCAGATTTAGAGCCGGCAGGGCCTTGCAGGTTTGTTTCTTCAGATGACAGAAGTTTGTCTCCTTCACGGAGCATGCTGGCCTGTGTGGACTGGCAGGTCCGCTCCACACTCAGGTTCGTTCAGCAGCTTGCCCTGTGGTTGGGGTATGGACTGGAGAGCCAGTTTAGTCACCGAACAGTGTGTGTGGTTGGTGCGTAGTGATGCTCAGCACAGGCCAGGGGTTGGGGGGGAGGCCAGAGAGCCCAAAAAGCCTCCTAATCTGCTGTGGGCTGGGTGGGAATGGGAGGGTCTTCTGAGGGGGGAGCTGGTTTGCAATGGGTGAGGGTGGGTTAGCTGGAGAGTAAGGCTGCAAGGGAGGCTGGGGGCAGTGGGACTGGAGAGTGCGGGGTGAAGGAAGAGGCTGGGGATCTGGGCGGGGCCCCACAGGTCCTGGGCAGTGGTCAGGCTGTTCTTAGCAAGATCTTTACCTGGGGGAGGTTGTCCCGATGAGACTCTATTTTTTAGCCTCATGCAGGCTGCTCAGCCTTCGAAGGCAGAGCAGCCTACTCCACAGTCCCCCAGGGCCATTTGCTCAGGCCTGGCCCAAGGAGACCTGGAAGAGCACCAAGTCTGGCGCGCACTCAGCCTCCCTCTCACACCCGCTCCATTTGCAGGCGGGGGGCCTTGCAAGCAGCAGTGCCGAGACACGGGCAAGGAGGTCATCTGTTCCTGCTTTGTGGGCTACCAGCTGATGCCCGACGGCTTCTCCTGTGAAGGTACACGTCCCCGTGTCCCTGGGGACAGCTTGACAGCAGGTCACTGCACTTGGGAGCCTCTGCCTCTACCTGAGACATCTGGGCAGGTCCCACTTTGCATAACTCAGGGCCCCGTTCGTGGGTGAGTGACCCAGGACCAGCTTCCCAGCATCCCGTGGAGTCTGTGCCGCATGCTCTCATGCTGGAGAATATGAACACCATACTGGGAGCGAGGGGTGGGTGTGGGCTCTGACTTAGCTGTGAATCCGGGATCTGCTGAGTGACCCTGGATATGTCTTGCAGCCTCCCCCAGCCCCTTGTCATGAGATGGGGAGATGGAGGAGGTAATAGCCCCTTACAGGGTTCTTAAGGGTCATATGACTCCAATCTGGCCTGGCTCTTTGCCAGGAGCCATTGAACTGAAACTTACCAGGGGAGGAAAACCATTGCTTTGACTCCCGTGGGGAATGCCCAGGACTCCAGTGCAGTGCATAGCCTGAGTGGGCAGCACATGGGGCCTTGATGGGTGCTGGGAACCGAGCTGTGCTGCCTTTGAATAAAGCACTGTTCCTGCCAGTGACTCCTGCGTCTTGGTCCGTCTCCCCTAGATGTCAACGAATGCATCACGGGCAGTCACACCTGCCGGTTTGGAGAGTCCTGCATCAATACTGTGGGCTCTTTCCGCTGCCAGAGAGACAGCAGCTGTGGCACTGGCTATGAGCTCACAGAGCACAATGACTGCAAAGGTACGGCACAGCCCTGGCCAGGAACCCTCCTCTCCTGGGGCCCGGCTATGGGGTGGGCAGGGAGACTGCAGGCTCCCAGAGCTGTGCTCCACGGGGCCGGCACCTCTGTGGGTTTATTCTGTACCTGAACGCTGAGTTAATGCCCTTGCCAAGTTTGCATTTATGAAAAGGCTCAGAGCGTGGTCATTAAAAAAAGACCCAGATGAGTTTCAGGTGCTCACATGTGCTTGTTATAGAATATATATATTTTGCACAACAGCTGCCTTGTGTCCAATTTTAGGCTTCCTTGAAGTCCAAAGCGCCCTTCCCCTGCATAAAAAAAATGATGTTTCTGGCTGCCGGCTGGCCCCTGCCAAGCCATAGACATTATTTGGCAGATAAGGCTTTGATGAGGAGCTCGTGGAACATAGATTTGTGCCGAGTGTTCCCAGCCCTTCAGACGGCAAACCACTTTTGTAAAGACGTTGAATTATGGCTGAATTACAAGGGCAGCTCAAAAGCAAGGCACACCCTCCTGATGCCTGGGGCTTTGGACCAGCTCAGCGCACCCCACCCGGGAGGACTCCCTGGGTGGTTCCACCCCTGTGGATGGACGCACTGGGTGGCTCAGACCCCGAGGACACAGGGGCCAGCCAACTGAGTCTTCACGTTTGAAATCTGACAGCTGCGAACTTCAAGGGAGGGCAGCCAGCGCTCAGATCGTGACAATCACCATTGTCCCTATTTACAACATTGTGACAACTTCAGAATGAATGCGTTTATAGAGACAGTGTTTATTGCCACGAAGATCAATGCTGGATGATCTAAACAAAACACGCACATGGCTTGAAATGGGGAGGGGAAAAAAGCACCACAGATGTTGCCAGGAAAATGCCTGGGTTATTTATTATGTAACAAAGTTTGCCTCCTCAGAGCCTTGGGAGAAAAGTCAGCATTTTAAGTCTTGGCTAATTCGGGTCCTTTTTGTATGTGGCCTCTCTGTGGAAATGTTTTGGGTTATAGTCTGAGTAATAAGCATTTTTAAAAAAAACAACTTTGTTGTGATTTTAAAGTGTTGTAAGATGCTTCTGGCAGGACTCTCGCTAACAATTTCCTTTCTTTATGATGCACCAGATATTGACGAGTGTGAGAGTGGTATTCATAACTGCCTCCCCGATTTTATCTGTCAGAATACTCTGGGATCCTTCCGCTGCCGACCCAAGCTACAGTGCAAGAGCGGCTTTATACAAGATGCTCTAGGCCACTGTATTGGTAAGACTCTGCCGCCAGCGACGGGGTCCGCCAGGTGGGGTGAATGACCCCTCTAATAGAGGGGGACTCATGGTGTCTGGGACAGAGGTCAGCCAGCTTTTTCTGTAAAGGGCAGACACACACGTTAGGCGCTATGGCCGAAGGGCGCCGCTCTAGCTGCTCAGCTCTGCTGCTTTGGCTGGAAAGCATCCACAGATATGTCAACAAATGGGCAGGGCCATGTCCCAATAAAGCTTTATTGACAAAAACCATTGGCAGGCTGGCCTGGGCCCCAGGGCTATATTTGAGTTTAGCAAGCCCTGGTTTGCTAAAAGTTTTGGAACAAAGTTTTGGAACTTTGTTCCTCAAAGTCGAGGAACTTGAGTTTTGGAGTTAGACACCTGGTTTCGAACCAAGGGACCTAAAGTGACTTACTTCCTCCAAACCTCAGTTTCTTTCCCTATAGAATGGGATGCATCATAATGTCTGGCTCGAGGCAAGGCCCACACAAGTTGCCTGTGAAGTGTGGTGTATATAAAAATTGTTTTAAACAGCAATCTGTATTAGTAGTCCAATGCATCGCCACAGCATAGGATGGTGGTTAACGGGGAAGGGGGGTGGGCAGGATGGGGTGTTAGGGTTCAAAGGCACAGAGTTTCAGGGGAGAAAACGAAAAGTTCTGTGGATGCTGGGGGTAGCAGTTGCACAACGGTGTTGACATACTTAATGTCACTCATCAGTGCACTTAAAGGGGTAAAAGTGCTAAAAACCCTTCATGTAACTGCCCAGAGCATTTAAAGACAGATAGGACAGACGCCCTTAGGACAGGGGCTGCCCCTGAACCCCCCCTCCAGTCTTGCTTCTCAAAGCTCGCCTTTCATGCTCTCGGGCAGGTGGCTGAACTGTGGGGGCCTGAGGGCCTGTGGTTGGCCCTGTGCCAGCCCTACCGTCACTGAGGGGGCGTCATTGAGGGGGTGTTGAGAGTAAGCCGGAGGCCCCAGCTCTCCCAGGGCTTGGCAGGGAGGGGGTCCCACCTGGACCTGCTGCAGGCTATCAGGGGGCTCCGCGGGAGGCTGGCATCTGCTGGGGCTGGAAACCCTGACTCATGGCAAAACCAGGCTGATCTCCACAAAGTGGGGCAGGGGGACATTTGCAAGTCTCAGCTTAGCCCTCATTTTCCCTCTATGGGGCGGGCACAGCCCTGTCCAGGGGCATGCACAGAGCAGTGGGAAGGGACAGTCCCCTCAGTGACCACCCCCACGTGGAGCAGGGCAAAACCTCACAGGAGCCCATGGCCCAGAATATGGACTGAGGCCCAGCCTGCCGGTACCTGGTTATCCCGTGGCGGCCTCAGAGCTGAACATCAGCTCTCGGGGGCAGTCTCATCTCAGCCCTGGGGTGGGGGTCTCTCTTCGTGGGCACATCATCCTTGCTACCAAGTTCAGGATTCTTTTAAAAATTTTTATTTCAAAAGTTATATACATTTTTATTTACCAAAAAGCAAACAAAACCTAAGTACAAAAAGGAAAGCTTCTTTGCTCAGTGGTATCTCTGCGTTCTCCCAGCTCCTGCTTCCTTGAGACCTTTTGATTCCACGGAAATGGAGCAAGCTGTTCTGCCACTTGCTCCCCTCCACCCCCTGCCCACTTAACAGTGTATTGGGACATCATTGTATTTTATTTTTAAAAAGAGTTCATGTGTTTATTTTTAGAGAGAAGAGAAAGGAAGGGAGGGAGAGAAACATCCATGTGTGAGAGAGACACTGATTGGTTGCCTGTCGCACATGCCCCGACTGGGAACTGAACCCACAACTCAGGCGTGTGCTCACAGGCTGGGGGACCCTGCTCTCTGGAGCACACGCACAGACTTTGGGGACTGCAGATCTTACTGGCGAGCGCAAGGCTCAGAGGGGAGGGAGCGAGATCGTTGCCAAGCCCGCATTTATCCTTGACTGAAGGGAGAAGCCAGGAGCTTTTCCTGTAAACTGAGGGGCTTGATAGTAATTACCAGCTTTGCCCTTCCTAGGGTCTCTGCCCTGAGGGTCTCTGCTCTGAGGAAGATGCCTCACAGGATGCGTAAAAGAATGTGCTATACCCCACTAAACTTGATTTACAAAAGCAGGGTGGGGACAGGAGATCCGGCTCCAGCCTCGAGCTGGGGAGTTTCCTATTTATAGATCAAATCCTGGCCCACCCACTTGCAGGCTGGCCATGCTGGTCCAGGGCGGGACAGACAGGCTTCTGCACACTGTGAAGTGCTGGCTGCTCTGGGGGTTCACTGGAGTGGGCAGAGGAAGCTGGGCTCCTTTGTCTGAGGGGGTTGGGCGTGCTGGGGTCGAAGGACAGCCTATCCCTCTCGGCCTTCAGCTCAGGGGTCCTGGAGTGTCCCTCTTCTCTCTGTCCCCACGGGTGGTTTGTAAGTGTCAGTCTCAACAGATGACTCTTAAAAACATATGTCCTTTTAGAAGACACCTCGGTAGGAAGTCCAGTGTGTGCGGTCTGGCACTGATTTGAGTGTGAGGAGTGGACAGATGTGTAACCTAGCGCTCCTCATTTACTTACTGGGCCACACTTGCTGGGTGTGGGTCATCGCGGTGGGGTTCCCCGGGGTCCTTGTGTGGGATGCGTGTCCAGTCAGGGAGGGAGACCCCTTCCCGCCGGGCCCAAGTTGGCGAAGGCTCCGAGGTGAGACAGAAGGTGTCAAGGAGGAAGTGGCCCCAAGCTGGGTGTTAAAAGAGACATGTTACCCTGGCTGGGCAGCTGGGTTAGTTGCGGTGTCATCCTGTCTGTACACCAGAAGTTTGTGGGTTCAATTCCTGGTCAGGACACTTACCCAGATTGTAGGTTCAATCCCCAGTCGGGGCATGTATAGGAGGCAACCAATCGATGTTTCTCTCTTACATCGATGTTTCTCTCTTAAGTCAATAAACATATCTTCAGGTGAGAAATACAAGCAAACAAACAAATAAATAAAAGGGTCATGTTTCCCAGGCAGATGAGGGAGATGGCTTGCCAGGCAGGGCCTGTGGGAGTAAGGGCATGGGAGCTGCAGGCGTGCGGGCCCGGCCAGGTGAGGCTCCCTAGGGCCTCTGTCTGGGGGTTGCAATGCAGGGCTTCTGTGGCGCGCTGGCTGGTGTGTGGCTGGCCATGCTCTGTGTCTGACCATGTGGTTCTGTGTCTCTCCCCTGTAGATATCAATGAGTGTTTGAGCCTGAGCGCCGCGTGTCCCGTGGGACACACGTGCATTAACACGGAGGGCTCCTACACGTGCCAGAAGAACGTGCCCAACTGTGGCCGTGGCTACCATCTCAACGAGGATGGGACCCACTGCGTGGGTGGGTATTAAACAAGGAAACCAGTTGGGAATAGACTTGGCTCTGCTCCCGGCACCACCCTCCCTTCTGCAGAGGGGAGACCAGATCCCCAAAGACAGGCCCTTTCCATCTGCCCATCCGTCCGCCCCGCTCCAGTCTCCAAGCGTAGGCCTTTCTGGTCCGCTGCCTGGGTGACGGCAGTAGAATGCCAGTCCACCCTCTGCCCCCTGCCTTGTCCCTTTCTCTCTCTCTGTCCGGTCACCCTGAGCCAAAAGCAGTCTTGCCCCTCCATGCACACAGTCCCCATGGGTGACAGACAGAGGACAGATGCCCCTGCTTACAACTCAGCCATTCGGAGCCAGCCCCAGCCTCACAAACTGTATAATCCAGATGACACAGGTCTTACTGCTCCCCAGAGAAGCCTGGCCTCTGCTCTTGTGTGGTTCCGTGCCCACCTGCCCCTTCCTGCCCTGAGACTCAGGGCCCAGGTTGCTGCCCGCCCACAGGGCTCTTCTTCCCTGCCACCCCCAGAGCACTCTCTCGGCATCTCCCTGGTCACTAGGCACTTCCTGCCTTAACTAAGGTCGTTGCTGGCTGGCCAGAGCAGGAGTCCCCTGCGGGTAGGGGTCAGCTGTCTCCCCCAGCGTGCGTCCCATTCATGGTGGGTGCTCCGTGAAGTGGTGAAGCATAAAGGATGCTACCTTGTCACGGGCATTTCTGTTTGCTGCTTCCTTTCTGACTGTCCTGGGAAAACCCACACACTAAAGGCTTTCTACGTGCCCCCTCTCTCGTCAGATGTGGACGAATGCTCACCGCCTGCTGAGCCCTGTGGCTCGGGGCACCACTGTGTGAATACCCCTGGAAGTTTCCGCTGCGAGTGCAAGTCTGGTTACTATTTCGATGGCGTCAGCAGGACATGTGTGGGTATGTGGGTGTCCCCATAGGCTTTGGGGGGCCTAGCCAGGTGGCACCAAAGAGATCCAGCCCATTGTCTCCTGGAGTGAGCATGGTCTGTTCCTCACCGCGGAACACCTGGGTGCAGGTGGCCCCAGAGCAACGCCCTGAGGTTGGAGGCCCAGTCCAATGCCAACTCCACAGCTGCCCTCCTGGGCATGGGCCATTCTCCCACCTGTACAGCGGGCACTCTGTGTCACTTCACACCGCTGCGTGTTTATGAGGCTCCAGACCCCTCTACAAGTGCCCCAGAGATTTGTGGTTTCCTAGAGATTCTCCACCAGCCTTCAGGGCCTCAGGGTCCCAAGCTGTGCGTGTAGCCCAGGGCAGTGAGAACCAGGGACAGCGTGGCAGTCCAGCCACCAGGAGTGGGGACAGACCCTGCTGGCCAGTGCCTGCCATCCCCACTCCAGGGTGGGCGCACACCAAGATGTGCCCCGTGGAAGGAGCAGGGGCGCGCCCAGTTGGGCCCTGGCTTCCCACTGACTTGCCCTGTTTTGGGGACAAGTCTCTTTGCTTCTATCCTCTGAGAAATGAGGCTGAAGGATGGGGCTGGGGGAGGTGGTTTGTGGCGCTGCCGGGGCGGGGAAGGGGGAGAGTCGTGGCCGCTGAGCCGCTGCCACTGCCCCGTTTCAGACATCAACGAATGCCGCCGCTACCCCGGGCGCCTGTGTGGCCACAAGTGTGAGAACACGCTGGGCTCCTTCCACTGCAGCTGCTCCGTGGGCTTCCGGCTGGCGGCCGATGGCCGGTCCTGCGAAGGTGAGGGGGCCCCCTTGGGACTGACCCGCACTCGTTTCCTGAGCTCATGTTAAGTGATGCAGTAGCGGGGAGCACCTGCACAAGGTTGTCTGTCAGAAGGGACCGCCCCAGTTCTCCTGCGCCCCGGAGGGGCTGACCACACAGGCTCATGCCCATGGGGTTAACAGGTGGCTGAGACACGCTGGGAGTGTGGGGTCTGGAGGGTCTGAGCTGGCCACTCATTCACGTGACCTTGGCCGCCTCACAGGGGACCTGGGGATGACATGGCAAAGAGAAACCAAGGCTGGGCAGATTTTACTTAGATTACACTCGGTATGGGAGAGTCCTCCCTGTCCACTGGCCTCAGTGTCACCAAAACAAAAGTGGGGGGATGCTGTTTACATGCCGGGCCGTGCTCAGGGAAAGCTTGGAGGGAGGGCCATGCAACCGGGCCAGCTACTCTGCCAGCTGGCTGCCCCCTGCCACAGAGAGGGGAGGAGCACCCTTCAGGTGCACAGTTCCCCCCTTGAGAAAGACATTCCTAGGTCGTAGAAGGTACAGCTCAAAGGGACAGGGAAAGGACTCCCACTGGCGTGATTTCTGAATGCAAGGCTTCTAAGAGAGAGGGAAGTGAGGGTCTGGGTCAGGCTGGCTGGAACATGCAATGAATTCCCTGGCAGTGTTTAATGCACCAGACAGCCATTTTAAGGGGGTCTGGGGTCATCATTCTCGGGGCCAGGTCTTAGGCCAGCAGAAGCCACCCTAGCTGCTCGGGTGTCTGAGTATGTGGGGTGGGGCCCGGACAGGCACATGGGTGCGGAGAGTCTTGGGTTCTCAGATGACACTGACTTCCAATGAAGGGACGGACTGAGAGGAGGTCATCTGTGTGTTTGACATGGAGTTTGGCACATATCGGGTGCTCAGCAAATGTCACATCTACTGGGACCAGGCTCTGGAGTCAGCAGAAATTGAGTCCTTGGACAGCCCCTGGCGACTCCTCCCCCCCGCCCCCCCCCCTTGTTGCCCGTCAAGCCCTGGTCTATGCAGTGCAGTGCCCGGTGGTGGGGCAGCTGGTGGACCTGGGCTCAGACTAAGAGGACCGATCACAATGTCCAAGCTGCTGGGATGTGCTCAGCTGTCCCCAAATCCCAAATGGGAGGATGGACCGTGCAACGTGCTCCTGGGCTGGGGCTTCCCCCAGGATTCTGCAATTTGTCCCCACAAACCAGATCAAACACATGTTGGCAAGGAAGCAGGTTCACAGACCCGCTCTGCCACATTTACAGCCTTGAAGCGGTGACTCAGCGTTTCTAGGCCTCTGTGTTCTCATCTCAACAATGGGGCTGTTTGGACGCAGGGTCACAAGGATGAGACAAGAGGAAGCATGTGGAAGTTGTCACACCCAGTGTAGGCAGAGTGCTGGCAACACGAGGCAGTGGGTGTCATTGTCATTATCGTTCATGGTTTGTGCTGTCCCTGGTCACCCTAAATAACTGAAGAGTGGGCGTTCCTACCTGTGTTAGTGGGCAATACTGTGTACACAAAACCGGGACCCGGCCAGCCTTGCCACATTACTCCAGTAAACATTTACAAAGCACCCCCCACCCCTAGTCAAATGTGGTTGGTTCCGGTCTCCAGAGAGTGTCTTAGGATGTGACAAGGACTGCACTGGGCAGAGGTGAGTGGGTGAGTGGGTGCAGCCAGGCCCAGGGGGTGAGGGCTGCAGCGGGGAGAGGCTAATGGACGTTCTCAGTTGCTCACCTCTCCCTCCCTGCTAATTATTAGCAGTAAATGTGAAAAGAGACTTCTGGGCAGAGGCTGGCAAACTTTTTTCCCCCCTAAAAGCCACATAATAAATATTTTAGGCTTTGCCAGCCTCAGTCTGTTGGAACTCTCACTTCCGCCATTGTAGGGTAAAAGCAGCCTTAGACAGAGATAAATGAATAAGTATGGCTGTGTGCCAATAAAACTTTATTTACAAAAGCAAGTGGGGGCCCAGTTGCAGGCTGTTCCCTGCTCTAAGCAAAGGGAAGAGACGAGTAAGAGCCCAGGGTTGCTGGGTGGCCTGGTGAGTCCCAGGCATCAGGGTACTAGGTGTGGGCATAGCAACAGGTCCTCCCTCCATAGAGAAGTGAAGCATGGAGGATGTGATCGATTTCCCTTTGGAAACTAGAAAGACTCTGGTGCCCAGGTGGCGGCCCCACTGGAAGGAGCCGAGTCTAGGCAGAGGCCCTTGCTGTGGTCCTGGCGGGAGCCGGTGCAGATTGTGGACAGCAGTGGCAGGGATGGAGAATCCAGATCTGTCAGCCCTGCAGGGTTGGAGGAGGCGCCTCTTTCTCTCGGGCGACCCCAGGCAGGCCCCAGCCCCACATTCTGGGACCTCCGCCTCTCCGCCTCTTGGTATGTATTAACCCTGCCTGGGAGGTGCTGTGCTCACGGCCCCAGCGGGGACAGGGGACTGGGCTCTGAGCGGTGACCCTTGGACGTCTCTCTTCCAGACGTGAACGAGTGCAACAGCAGCCCCTGCAGCCAGGAGTGTGCCAACGTCTACGGCTCCTACCAGTGCTACTGCCGCCGAGGCTACCAGCTCAGCGACGTGGATGGGGTCACCTGTGAAGGTGCGGGCCTGCTCCCTTCAGCCCCTCCTAAGAACGCCCTTTCAGGCTGGCTGTGGTTGGTTTTTTCCTCTAGCTGACACGCATCTGAGTACCCTTCCCCCACCACCAAGAGTGAGGTTTGGAAAAGAGCAAAGCTACTTACCACATCTCTTTAGTCTGTGAGTAACGGCGGTGATGGCTGTGTGCGCTCCAACCCCAAGCAGGACTTGGCGGTGCTGTGTGACCCAGTGGCGAGGAGTGGGCTCAGGGACCACCCACATTCCTGGCTTTTGAGAGCCCCTTACTGGCCTGGGCTGTCCCCACTCTGTAGCATGGGGGGTTCACCCCGGACTCTCCTAAGGATTAGGAGAGGTTGTCAGAGTGTGCGACCCGGAGATGGGTCAGAAGTGCTTCCTACAATGTCTGGCACCACTAGGCGCTTAAAGAGCAACTGTTAGGGCCATCACTCTGCCCGTGGGAGGGCTATTTTTTATCAGCACCTTTACAGTAATTAGCATTAGGACACACTGGCAGCCTCCAGGGCCCCTGTCCTGGGTGTCATTCTGAGCCCGTGGCCTGTCCCTTCTGCTTAGCTCCCCATTCCACCTCTTTTCCCACACATATGCACACTTCACACTGTGAACTTGCTGTGCTGCCCCGGCCTAGGACCTTCCCTCTCTGGGCCCCAGTTTCCCCTTTGGATGTGATGATCTCTGAAGCTGCCACAGCCCCAACATGTCAGGGGCTCCTGCGTCCAGCTAGCCCCATGTGGCAGCCCTCCCAGGCCCCAGCCCAGCCACTGGGGAAATGTGGTCTAGCCCAGGGCCACACAGGACTCTGAGGGCGGGCTTTGCCCTTGCAGACATCGACGAATGCGCCCTGCCCACCGGGGGCCACATCTGCTCCTACCGCTGTGTCAACGTCCCCGGAAGCTTCCAGTGCAGCTGTCCCTCATCGGGATACAGGTTGGCCCCCAATGGCCGCAACTGCCAAGGTGAGTGTGCTGGGCTCCCTGGGCCATGTGGCCATGCTTAGGGCTCTGCAGTTTTGGGGGCTGAGGCCAGGCAACCCCCAGCGGGGGGATTCCCTGACCTGGGGCCACACCACAGGCAGGGTGCACTTGGGAAGGGGAGGGGAGGCCTCTCCCTCTCCATTCGAGGTATGTCCTGGGGACCCCCTGTCCCCAGCACACCTGTCCTCAGAGGGTGCTGAGCCCTCACACCCTGCCCTGGGCAGCCCAAAGGGCCTGGGGCGGAGGTTGACAGCCTTTAGGAAGATGCCCTCCAGGGAAGTCCACGCCCAAGAACCCCATTCCACGGCATAGTGCTGTCTGCTCCGTTTTCATTCAGTCATTCGACAAACCCTTGCTGTGGGCCAGACATTGCCAGGGGTTAAGGGCAAACAGTGATCAGATGGTGGAGGCCGAGGTGCTGATCCCTGCGCAGGTGAGGGGAGGATGTAGTCTGGGTGTGTGACAACTCCAGGGTCTCTAGGGCTGTGAGGGTCGCACTGGGACTGGGGGTCACTGACAGGGGGGCCACTCAGCTCCCATATCTAACACACTCCAGGGTCTGAGTAGATATTTGTGAGTGAATGACTTGAATGGAGACGTGGCATCACTTTTGGGAATGGTCCCAGAAGCTGAATCATAGAGGCTGGGTCTGTCTGGCCCCTTCCTTTTGAGCGCCCCCCGCCCCCATGGGGCTGGCAACCCAGAGGTTCTGGAGGACCCAGATTCTGCAGATGTCATCTCTGGTCTTGATGAAGGTGACTTTGATCTAAGGCAGCAGCTGTGGCAGTTCCTGGGAGGGCCCCGCTGAGCTGGCCCAGAGCTCTGGGTGGGAGACGCTCTGTTTTTGCATTTCTGACGCAGCGGGTGACTTCCCTACTCCTGGCCAGGCTCCCCCACCGAGGCCCTTGTCCTGCCAGACACAGCAAAACACATTCCTGAGCCTCGGCCTTGGAGATTAGGAGTGCGATTTTGCCACAAAGGCTAGGCATTCGGCCCCTTTGGAGATGCCTCCTGGCTTGGTGACATCCCCTGGGCCCTACCACCTGGCTGCTCTAGAGAGTTCTAGGAAGGGGGATGGCTTCCTGTCCAGGGTCCAGCCCAGACATCACTGACTCTGGGCACTGGGCACAGCGTGGAATCCTACTAGGCCTTGTTATCCTCATCTATAACTTGGGGCTCGGAGCTCCTGCTGTCTCCTTCCTGGGATGCTGTGAGTCATGTGAGGTGAGGGTGATGAGCCCCGGAGTGTGGAGAGCTGTGGGTTGGTTAGGACATGGGCCCCGGTGCCAGCCCACCTGGGTTCAAAGCTCAGCTCCACCATTTACACAGCGTCTGACCTTAGGCCAGCTGCTCCCTCGGGTGAGGATAACAGTACTTGCCTCAGCGAAGTCTTAAGAGAATTTTAAAAACTCTGTGACACATTTCCAGGGCCATCAGAGTGTTAGCTGTAATCATTGTTACGCTCATTCTGGGGATTGTGAGTGATAAGTTAACGCTCTGTAAACATAAACGGCCTGTAAGTGAAGGAGCTGGCACACACCGCTCCAGACAGCGGCCAGCGGAGGGCGAGGATGGCCCGATCCCCACCCCGACCCTGGCTGGTGGGAGGCCCGAGCACCCCCATCTATGGGTGGGGCCTGCTCAGGTGGCCTCGGCCTTCACTGTATTGCTTTGGGGTCTCTTGCAGACATTGACGAGTGTGTGACTGGCATACACAACTG
Organism: Anoura caudifer; assembly: GCA_004027475.1. Lineage (NCBI taxonomy): Eukaryota > Metazoa > Chordata > Mammalia > Chiroptera > Phyllostomidae > Anoura > Anoura caudifer. The sequence goes on from PVKU01004217.1 coordinate 110,847, forward strand.
CTCCATCAATGAGACCTGCTTCAACATCCAGGGCAGCTTCCGCTGCCTGGCCTTTGAGTGTCCGGAGAATTACCGCCGCTCCGCAGACACGTAAGTCCCTCAGCCCATGGTTGTCTGTCTATGTCGGCCTCCTGGGGGTCCGGCTCCCAGCCTGGTCAGGGGGTTAGTGAGCTGTGCCCTCCCGAAGCGGTCTTGGGAAACTGGCCCCTAAATGCCAGTGAGACTGGTCCCAGAAACCAAGGTTATGACCTCCAGTGAACTGGAGGCTGGCGGACCGCTCTCTGAGCTGGCTGTGCGTGCAGCCGGGCTGAGCCGGGACCTCTTATTTCTCGTGTGAAATGTGGGCGGGGGGCAGCTCTCCAGGCCTCAGTGTCCTCGTCTGTGAGACCAAGTGTCCAGATGCTCTGAATCAGATGAAGGGAGGGCTGACGTGACCTGTTGGGGCATCCTTATCAGGGGAAGCCATCTGAAAGCCAGATTCTGCCTAGCCTGGTAACTGTGGGAACCACGTGGAAGATTCTGCGCCCTCAGTTTGAAGTTGTGTGTCTGTACGCCACTATAAGCTCACTTCCCCTCAGGCCACTGGAGGTCTGCTAGGGTGTCAGGAGTGCCCCTTCCTCAGGCCACTGCAGACCACCCCACCCCTGATCTCCCTGGGAGGGTCTCAGTGAGTACCATGGGCAGTCATTTTAGGACAAGCTCCGCCGCAGGAGACGGTCTCAGGAATATGGCTGCCTGACCCTACCCTGTCCCTGGAAAAGGCTCAGAGCCAGCACACAGCCAGGCTGACTGTGTGACTTGGCCTCTTGCCCTTGAGCCTGCTCCTGCCACCAGAGGGTCAGTGCCTTTGTGGATGGAACACCAGGCCCCGGCGTCCCCTTGCTCAGCCCCAGGGCCCTGGCTCCTGGCTCTGGCCTGGCCTCCAGCTCATTGAAACCCAGAGCAGGTCTCAGCTGAATCTCACACAGCCCTGTCTCCTGGCAGCCCTCTGCATTCTTCCCAGCCTCAGGGGGCTCACTCCCCCCGCAGCCTCGCCATTGCCCCCTGTTCCCTCAGGGTGTGTTTTGTCTGCTTGGAAACCCATCCCCTCGCTTCCTTCCTGGGCTCTGGTTAGGAAGAACCCAGCCCAGAACTGGGTTTGCGAGTGCACAGCATTCCAAAGAGGCTGTGGATTACGCAGCAGCCCCACAGGCAGGCATGGCGCTCCTCTGAGTGGTTAAGAAAGAGCCATGTCCTTAATTTTGGCTGTGCTGCTGTTTGTCGTTGCAAGTTCCCTTGCTCTCAACTCTTTCCACCTCTGCTGTTCACCGCCACTCTCTACCTTACACACAGCCATGAAAGCAAAAGCAGGGAGGCTGCCCAATGCGGGTCTTCACGCCTCCTGCACCTGCGGCTGGGCAGGTTGCCGTTGTCCACTGAGGTTGTGCTGAAATCTGCAGATCACCTGCTCCCCCTCGTGGTGCTGTGTAAGCCTTTGCCACCCTCAGGGCTGGAGAAACTCACTGGCTTGTTTGGGGAATGTTGGCAGCAGGCTTACTGGGTGCAGGCACCCAGGCAGACTGACAGTAGGCCTTCAAGGCCCCCAGCCACTGACCACTAAGAGCACTACAAACCCAGCAATGGCCACAGAGGGCAGGGGTGCTGAGACCAAGCAGGGCCCCCACGTGGCTGGGGGGTGGCAGGGGTGCCTGGAGCAGTTGATGCTTGAAGGAAGCAGGAAGGAGGCACTGAGTCAGGCAGAGGGGGATGCAGGGGGAGACCACAGAGGGGTGCAGATGCACATGAAGCTGACACAGAAGGAGTCCCAGCAACGAAATGGGGTGTCAGCAGGGAACAGCACAGTGTTCGGCGAGGGCTTGATACTCCAAGGCCCGGTCCATCCCCATTTCATGGCTTCATCAGCCTGTTCCCTAGGCTAATGAAGAAGGGGCTGGCCATTCTTTGTAAGCCAGGGCAGGAATTGGGCTCCCGCCCACAGTAAAGGCCAGAGGGGCGGCTTGAGGCTCCGCCAGCTGGCCCACCAGTCCTAAAGGTGGCAGCTGCATTAACTCCCACTCCTGCTCACTAGTGCCACCCAATGGCCAAAGTAGAGGCTGGGCAGGGAAAGGAGTTGAGAGAGGGTCCTCACCTGAGGATGGCCCAGCAAGACCCTTGTCATCTCATGAGGATGCTGAGGCATTCTGGAAAGATCCTGGCTTAGGAGTCAGGGTTGCATGGGTTTGTCTTCCAGCGCAGTCCATTTCGGGTCCCTTGACCTTGACCAGAAGCAGGTCCCATGAGCATCTCAAAGCCTCCATGTCTTCAGTTGTACAGGGAGTGGGGACAGAGCCCACTCTATAAAGCTCACTCTGGATTCACCTCCTGTGGGGCCTGCATGGGCACTCCAAGGCATAGTTCACTGCCAGTGCTGTGGCCTTGGGTCAGCCTGTTGGCCCCCCCAGGGGCCCTGTCATACCTGCTTGGCAAGGCCTGAGGATGCGCAGTAATGAGCTCCAGGAGCCCAGCCCAGTGCCGGCGCTGGTGCTTAGGAAACAGTGGTGGTGAGGAGGGGAGAAGTCCCCTGCCACCTTCCTCAGGACACAGCCAGTCAGAAGGGGGAAGTTCCTTCGGGCCTCTCCATGCTCTTGCTCTGCGAGCTGACCGTGTGACCGCAGGGTCCCTTGGCCCTCCCTGGGGACACAGGCATGGCTCCTGCAGGGCTGAGTGCTCACGGGCCGCCCTCCCTGCTGCTCACAGGAACCTGTCTCATGACAGTTTTCTCTTTTTTTGATCCCTCTTGACAAATCGTGGCCTAGGCCTGGAATCCCAAATCGAGGAACAATGGGGGCCTTATCCTGGCTGCTCCTCTCCAGTCAGGGGACTTCGACTGGGACCACAGGAGTGCCGATACCTCAGTGCGAGCACAGTGATAAGTCACCGACAAGTCACATTAGTGGGATCTTCTATTTCACAGCTCATTTTCTTCCTCCTCAAAAAGCCTCTTTTTAACATTTTTTAAAAGACTCTTTTAATCATTTTTTTTTTTTAGATTTTATTTATTTTTAGAGAGAGGGGAAAGGAGGGAGAAAGAGAGGGAGAGGAACATCAGTCAATTGCCTCTCGTGCACACCGCAACTAGAGACCTGGCCTACAACCCAGGCATGTGCCCTGACTGGGAACCAAACTGGTGACCCTTCAGTCCCAGGCTGGCACCAAATCCACTGAGCCACATCAGCCAGGGCTCAAAAAGCCTCTTAAAGACTTTATTATGTGACCTTGAGAAAGCAATTTGTAAAATCTAAATGAGCTGTATGAGAAAGGACCAGGCGGCCAGCACATCCGTGGTCAGCATTCCACGAGAGTGCTCACTCAGGGGACCTTGACAGGCAAGATTGAAGACTCTCTCACTCCCCCTGCGCCTCAGCTGCCCCTCTCTCTGCAGTCTCCTTCTGCGCAGTGTCCCTGGTGACCAAGGGGCAGTAACTGGAGTGTGACCAGCAGGCTGGGCCACAGACCGCAGGGCTGGGCTTGGTGGACCAAGCAGGCTGTTAGGATAACCGCACAGTTCCCTCCTGCCCACAGGAGGGATGTTCAAAATGCCCTAGGTCCTGGGAGGGGACTGGAAACATTCTCTTTATCTCCTCAGCGGGGCTGCCCCCTGAGATTTGCGGTCTTGGAAGCCAGGCCAGGGCTGGGCAGGCTCGGTTTGCACAGCTCTTGGCCTGAGGGTGTGCTTGCTGTGGACAAGGGGTGAAGCCCTGCCTTGGCTGTTCCTGGGGCTTGTCTCTAAAATGACAAGTGTGTGAAAGTCAGAGACAGCTGCAAGCATCAGACAGTCTGAGAGTGGCCAGAGTGGCCATGTGTCCCAGGAGGAGGGACAGGGCCTCAAGGACCTTTTTTTTTCCTGGTACGTGGTGGCTTTCCAAATTGCATTTTCATGGAAACTGGGGTCTTGTGATTCAGTTTGGTGAAGTGAAAAATTGGGGCACATCTTTCTTGTGTGCATGATGAGATGGAAACCAAGGCACGGGGTCCCAGGGGCCTGGCTCTCCACGCTCTGTGGTGGGTGTGGTGAAAACAGACCCTCCTCAAGGTAGATACACCAGCTGCCAAAGACTTTTGTGTCATTCCCAGTCTGACATGAGGTTTGCCAGAGATAGTGGTTAGGATTTCTGGGATGCTTCAGTAAGTTTGGGGCACAGCAGGGTAGGGCAATTGACCTTGGAACTGATCGGGACTGTGTTGATGGGCGTGCATTTACTAGACACATAGTAGGTGCCAAGCCCGTGCTGGGTACTGGAGATAAAGCCAAAGAGCCACGGCCATGCCCTTGGGAAGCTGGTGGCCTAGAGGGAGCCAGGCCCAGAAATGCCTAGTGTGAGGAGGGCTCGGATACGGTAGTTACTGGCTGTGGGACTGTGAGTGCCGAGACCATTGAGGAGGAAAGAGTGTTTGGCTGTCTGATGTGTGGTGGCTGCAGGAGCTATACCAGAGCATCACGCACACTTCACATTCCCTGCCTTCCACACATGCTGGGTTAATGCTTCCAAGTCAAAACCCTGCCCTCAGACAGGGGATGGGCCCCACACAAGTAGGAAAGTTCAACTCACATAAAGGAGACTCTAGCGCCACCTGCTGGCCAGATCCACCAGCTGGTTTTCTGAAGGGGGTGCAAGTGTGTGCATGTGTGCATGAATGTGTAAAGGCTTTAAAGTGAGACAGGCCCACTTTGCCTCTACCACTGACTACAGACAGTGGAGTCATGGGCTCGCTGGGCTCCAGTCTTCCCATCGGTAGAATAAGGAGACTGATGTGGGACAATGAGGTGAGCTGGTGGGAGAAGAAACCCCGGTAGACTAGCACAATGCCTGGCAGTGTCCCCCAGGGCCTCCCACGTCACCTGGAGTGCTCCCAGCTGGCCTGGACTTAGGTGTCTCCGGGGTTGGGCTGCCCCTCAGCAGCACCCAGGCCCACCTTTTTCTCAACTTTTCCCCTCTGCCTCTGGGTTCCCTCCCATGCGTGACCCCCCCCCCCCACTGTTCCTGATCCTCACATCCCTGTAGTGCCATAGAGTCATGGGCTGTCCTTCTAAAACTCAGAATGGCAAGATTGCTGTCAGTCCTGATGAAAAGCCTGGAAATAGGGTATAAAAAGAGTCCATACTCACAATAAATGCCATCTCGAGGCATGGAAACTTAAAAAGCTGATATGGAGACATGATGGAAGACTGGACAGGAGATGCTCCTGACTGCAGAATCCAAACACAGTCAAGATGGCAGAACTTCCTGGGGTATGCTCTGCCAAGTCCTGGGGCTCTGCACCTCAACTCTGCTTTCTAAGGCTACTGTCTTCATTGTGTGAAGGGCCTGAAGTTCAGGTGGCAGAAGTTAGCTCCTATCTCCCTCCTGTCACAGGAAGTTGGGAGCCATCACCATTCTGTCACAGGAACTTAGAAACTATCACTGTTCAGTCACAGGAAGATAGAATCTATAACAGGAAGTTAGAATCTGTAACAGGAAGTTAGAATCTGTCTCCCTCCTGTTACTGGAACTTAGAAGCTATCACTGTTCTGTCACAGAAAGATAGAACCTATAACAGGAAGTTAGAACCTGTAACAGGAAGTTAGAATCTATCTTCCTCCTGTTACAGGAAGTTAGGAGATATCACCATTCTGTCACAGGAAGTTACAACCTATAACTGAAGTTGGAATCTGTCTCCATCCTGTCATAGGAAATTAGGAGCTATCACCATTCTGTCACAGGAAGTTAGAACCTATCCTCATCCTGTCACAGGAACTTAGAAACTATCACTGTTCTGTCACAGGAAGATAGAACCTATAACAGGAAGTTAGAATCTGTCTCCCTCCTGTCACAGAAGTTAGATCCTGTCTCCATCCTGTCACAGGAAGTTAGAACCTGTAACAGGAAGTCAGAATCTGTCTCCATCTCCATTCCAAGCCCTGGCTGGCCCTGTGGACACAGACAGGGAACTGGGCCTGGAGCACAAGGCCTAATGAGGGGGAACGGGGAATAGACCTCACACCTGAGCACCAATCTGGCTTCCTCACTCTGCGACCTTGGGAAGGCACTGACTCTTCCAGCCTCAGTTTCCTCATTTGAAAAATGGCGCCCCAATCACCCTTGAAGTGCAGTGGCAGTGATCACACCAGGGAATGTATGGTGGTAAATAGCCAGCAAACACTTGATAAATGGCAACCACTGTGGTTGCTAGTAGCAAAGATGATCACATCTGGCATCATCAACCACCCCACCTCCGAGGGCCCTATGGAGCCCTGATCACTGAAGGGCCGGGAGCCTAGTGCCACTTGGAGGGCAGGGTGTGCCTGGTGAGTGCAGCCCAGGGTGGGGCTCTGCCTTTGAGAAGGGGACACACCTCAGTCTGGGCACAACCCTTGGCCCCAGCCACCCAGCGCCCCCCGGGGGTGTTGGAAGAGGCTAGTGCCTGAGTCAGCAGCCCCGAGGCCCACGGCACCTCCCACAGGTGAGTGAGGGGTGCTCTTCCCATTGACTGAACCGGCCAGAGGGGCGGCGGGAGGCCCTGTACAGCAAGCCCCTGCTTCCCCGCACTCTGTTGTTTCTCTGCTTGCTGAACGGGCCCTAACCCTCTTCTTGTCTCTCTGTCCACTTTTCTTGCAGCCGCTGTGAGCGCTTGCCCTGCCATGAGAATCAGGAGTGCCACAAGCTGCCTCTGAGAATAACCCACTACCACCTCTCTTTCCCCACCAACATCCAAGTGCCCGCGGTGGTTTTCCGCATGGGCCCCTCCAGTTCCGTCCCCGGGGACAGCATGCAGCTGGCCATCACCAGTGGCAATGAGGAGGGCTTTTTCACCACCCGGAAGGTGAGCCACCACAGTGGGGTGGTGGCCCTCACCAAGCCTGTCCCTGAGCCCAGGGACCTGCTCCTGACCGTCAAGATGGACCTCTATCGCCACGGCACCGTCAGCTCCTTTGTGGCCAAGCTTTTCATCTTTGTGTCTGCAGACCTCTGAGCACTTGCTTTGGGCTGTGGGGCTCTCTCTTGTCGCTTTCCTAACCCTCCTTGCCGGGATTCGAATAAAGTTTAGCAGGCGATCCCACCCCGCATGCCTCGTGCCTTGGTTTTATTTGGTGTGGTTGGAAGTCTCTGTGTTGCTTATCATCCAGGGTGAGCTGAGCACTTGCCACTGCCCAGTGCCCCTAGGGGATGACTGAGGGGTGTCTTCCATAAGGGGGTGCACACCTGGGCATGTCTGCTGATGGAAGTCACTGTCCATATCTCCTGGGAGCCCAGGCGAGGGGAGAACAGGGCTCCGTGCACCGTGTCAGACGAGTTCTCTCTTCCCCATTTTGAGCCCAGAGGACAAGGTGATGACAGAGAAGCGCCCTTGGAGAGCAGTGAGCTCCAACTCCTGTCCTTTTACAAATGTGGAAACTGAGGCCCCGGGAATGGGAGGAGCTTGGCCAAGGTAACATGGCCTGTTCGCAGCAGAGCCAGTCTTCAGGCTCCAGCTTGGTTTCTTTGTTGTAATGTCTGGAGCTGAGCATTTATTTCATGGAGGCAAAACAGAGAGATGTGTGTGTGTGATGCAAGTTTGCTGTCCTGTTCATCCCATGGGAAGCCCCACTTCATGGTGGAAAATGCTGAGCACTTGGATTCTGCGGCATCTTGGATGCAGCTCTTGTGAAAGTGAGGTCAGTGCGTCCGCTGAGGATGCACCCAAGCCAGGAGGAGGCAGTGAACGCGCTGCTCACAGGAACCACTGGGTGGGCATCTGGCCCCGCACATGCGTTGTTTCCAATCCCTCAAGGCAGGTATATCGGCCTCCTAGAGACTCAGAGAGGGTGAAGGGTTTGCCCAAGGTCACACAGCTGGTATTCAAACCTTGGTTTGTGGACTGCACAGCTCCGACTGTCCCGCTCTGTCACAACCCCTCCATGTGGGCTCTGACCCACCCGGCTCTCTCCTTCTCCACCACAATCGCAGCCAAACCAATGTCACAGGTCCCCAGTGTGTCTTTCAAGGCTCTGCCTAACTTAGTTCTGCATGCATCTCCAGTCTTACCTCACATTGTCCCCCACTTGCTCACTTCCCTCAGGCCACACTGACAAGCTCTTTGCTGCCTCAGGCCCTTTGCTCATGTTTTGCACCCTTGGCCTGAGTGTGGGTTAAACTTCAGTGGAAGTGTTCTTTCCTCAGAGAGGCCTTCCATGGGCTTACATTTCTTCTGTCAGTCTCCTATTACTTCCTTCATGATGATTATCATGGTTTTTAATGGCCATTTCTTCTCAGTCTTCCCAACCATCCAGAAAACTCCACAAAGGTAACTAAGTCTGTCTCATTCAGTATCATGTCCCTAGCTCCTAGCGAGATGCCATGTGCGCATGCTAGGGCCCCGCCCATGGATTATTTTGGAGATTGTTGAAACTACGCCCAAGGGCATGTCTGGTACATGGTAGGCAGTCAGCACTGTTGGCTTCTTCACTCATTGGATGGCGCCTGAGTGTCCATGTGGATCTTGATTCAAATGCAGAGTGAACGTTCAGAGGGTCAGCATGTACCCAAGGTCATCGGTGTGTAGAGCTGCCATTCCCTCTGACCCCCAGACCTATGCGCTTCTGACTGAGTCACTGCACCAAGCTGGACTCCCAAGGGGACGTGGTCATAATCGTGATTGTCATTATGACGATGATAATAGGAACCGTGACTGCTAACTCTTTCTGCTTACTGTGTGCCAGGCATTGTTCTGAGTGCTTAACTAACCCTCACAGCAGCCTTGCAGGGAAAGTACTGTTATGACCACCATCTCACGATGAAGACGTGGACACATGGAGAGCTTAAGTCACTTGCCCGAAGCCTCACAGCTGGCACTGGGAGTGGGGGCACACCACTGGGATTCAAGCCCAGGCAGCCTGGCCCTGGGGATCTGTGCCCGGAAGCCCTGCTCGTGCTGCCTCCAATGCTGTGAAGAAGGCGGGGTTGCTGGGAGTAGTCAGTGTTACTGGGACTAGTCAGTGCTGGTCAGGTCATGCTCCAGCCCCGTCTCGGAAAGCCTGGGTACCAGCCCCATCCACAATTTCCATGGACAGAATGGGACATTTTATTAGCTGAAGAAGGAGGCATCGTGGTGTAGAGGGAAGAGCTATGAAGTTAGATGGGGCAATGTGGGCCGAGCGTCTAGCACAGAGATTCTGGGAGCAGGGAAGACACAGCACCGAGGGTTTGAAGCTCTCTAGGTCCCAACCAAAATGCATAGAACAACTAGATAAGGAATTTTTTTAATCCCTAGAAAACATTTACAACTAAACAAGATGAAAGGGTACCTCACAAGCCCCAAAATACAGTTCATACCCACCTGTGTGGAACCGGCATGCATGCAGGAGAAAGGAGTAGGAAACCCCTAAATAGTTCACAAGTATTCCCTACAAAGTCTAATAGACCGGTTTGGGGACAGCAGTTGACACTGGGAGTCATTTTGCTCCCCGTCCCCGTGGCCAGTGTGCACAGGGGCTCACGGAAGGGTTAAAGGGCCTTCTGGCCCATGGGAATTCTTGCAACTGACCCCCCGGGGGTTCCTTGAAGCTCACGATCTCACACTGTGCAAAAGTTGCTGGGAATGAAGTAGGAAACTGAGTGGAAAAGTGACAATAAGGATGATGGAGATAGAAGTGTGGGTAACAGGAATATCAGAAAGCAAGCTGCCAAGAATGGCAGACGAGGGAGCTCTGAGAAGTTAAAAAACAAAACAAGCAAAAAAAAAAAAAAAACCCCCCAAACCCCGCTATGAACCATGCCTCTTCCTAAAATTATAGGAAAACTAGTTTCACATAAAAACATTCAACTAAAAACTATGAAGGTTAAATGTCCTATACAGTTATTATAAGAAAAAAGAGAATAAAGAACAGATCAACATACCTCTGAGTAATGAAAGAATACTGGAAAGATACACTCACAGATGACATTAAAACTGTAACTGATCTAAAATCACTAAGAAAATGATCAAAAATGGAAGAAAAATGTAAGTCAGAGTTAGGAAAAAAACTGAGAGATGAAGTGATGAAATAATTTCATATCAAGGCAAAAAGCAATTTCAGAAACAAATAGGAGAAATAAACTGAAGAGGATAATGAATGCAATGGATAGAACTACATCAGATAGTTTAAGACCTTGAGTTCCTGCTGATGCTGAAATCATCATTGGTAACTTCTGGGTGATGATAGACAGCTAGCTCGATATCCTTAAAACTGGTAAATAGGAGGGAATAATCCAGCATTGATCCTGCTTTTCCTCTGTGAACTATCCTCCCTGGTAACCAGATCATGTAGGAGGGGCAGCATCTCGTTACAGAAGTTTTCCAACCAATAAATGAAACAGAAACAATGCAGTCAGCCTATCAGCATTCTGCAGTCCCTGATGAATCAGTGGGTCTCAGCTCTGACGGCCCAGAAAGAAAGACACCACAGGCCCCCTGATAAAAGACTTGCCACCAGTCCCTTTGGCCAAAGGGACTGGGCCTGCCTCTGACAGGGTCTGGGTCAGCTGCCAGTGGGCAGGCAGTACCCAGGACAGGGGACCACGCTGCGCTGTGCCATGAGCGCGCGAACCCAGCAAGGCCAGGTATAGGGAGCGCCACAGTTTGAATGCTTGTTCCTTAGCAGATTGTGGAAAATGAGGATGGAGAGGAAACCCATAACAAAAAAATTGTAACGGACGAGTCTAAATGATTGAGCCTTCGGATGCACACTTGTGTGATAGAAACATGAAGAAACCTAGGCAGGTGATTGCCAGGAGGCTCGGGGCGGGGGCCACAGGAGGGTTCAGTGCCAGAGGGGTCAGGCTGGGCCCTGGGAAGAGGCCTCAGGTACCTGGTGAAGCTCTTTCTTGACCTGAGTGGTAATTATAAAGGCATTTGCCTTATAATACTCACTCATCTATAGCTTTGTTTTGTGCAGAATTTGCACTTGTACTTTGTTTTATGATAAAAAGATTTTAAAAGCATGTCTAGCACGAGGCCCAGAACACAGACCTGTGGCAAACTGCGCCTTTTGCTCCCCTCCCTGTCTGCCATGTGACCCTGCAGACTTGACCACTTTGTGCTGAGCACGGAGCTGGGCACTTTGTGTACGACCCATGTGACCCACCCGATGGAGGGTGCCAGGGAAGCAGGGCCCTCGGTGTGTCGGTGCCTAGCACCCAGGAGGCGCTTGAGTGGACTTGCCGAGTGAGTGAGTGAGTGAATGCACGCGTCTGCTGGCGGAGAAACTAGCTCAGTTCGTACACTCAGCAAATAGCAAAGCCTCCTTTATCCATGGCCAGGCAGATGGAAACTGGGGTGTGTCTCTGGCCTTTGAGTCCTGGTCCAGTTTGTGGGAGGGGCCCTGAGGCATCCCCACCGAGCAGCTGGGCTACGGAGGCCACTGGTTCTCTGACAGAGCCATCCGTGGGCCTGGCCACCTGCCATCCCTCCCGGGGCCACTGGTCTCTGTGGGAGTGCCGGGTCCAACTTTCCCATCCTTCTCCTGTGCTCCGGTTCCTCTCAGGCCCCACCAGGACAAGACAGACACCATCCGCTGCATCAAGTCCTGCCGCCCCAACGACGTCACCTGCATGCTGGACCCAGTGCACACCATCTCCCACACCGTCGTCTCGCTGTCCACCTTCCGCGAGTTCACCCGACCAGAAGGTGAGTGGTGACCCCCATATCCAGGCATTGGCTCAGGGGTCCCAAGGGGTACCTGGCCATTGTCTAGGGAGGCTGCCTGTGAAGCAGCCGCTCCTGGGAAAGATGTGGGTTTGGGGTTTGGAGTGTCGCCCTCTGCACCATGCCCACCTCTCCTCCTGTCCCCAGCCTGCGCGGCACCGTTCGGCCCACTCCTGGCCCCCTGTTCAGGGTCTCTTGTGGATAACAATCATTCAGCAAAGAGTGATTAAGTGTTGATTCTGTGCTAAGCCCTGGGGAATCTGGGAGGGCCTCCAGGAGGTAGTGACTTTTATTCTGGGGCCTGAGTGGTCCACAGGAGGTAATGTAGTAGAAGCGGGGAGCAGGGAGAGAGGAGGGTTCCGAGCAGGCAGAACACATCTGGGAAGGCCTGGAGGTGAGTGGGGAGTCACAGGTGTCTGAGGCATGAGGCCTGGTTTTTCAGGCTGGAGCAGCTGAGGCTTCATGAGACATGAGCTGAAGGACGAACGCCACCCTGGACACCCAGGCATGGATGGGCTGGAGGGCTAGACCGGGTACAGGGAGCCCAGGAGCACAGGGGCCAGCGTTCCTGTGCCTGCCCCAGAGGCCTGTGTCTTGGCACTGTTCACCGTGCAGGGCTGGGGCGGCATGCCCACAGTGCCCAGCCACGGCTGTGCCTGGGGTCCTGCACTGGGCACCTTGTTTTGGGGGGTGCAGCCCCCATGCTGGTGCTGGTGTAGTCCCCAGCCACCCTCTGCCTCTCTGCAGTCTTCATCCTTGGCCCTCGGGGGAGCTGGCTGTGGTTCATCATTCAGTGAACGTAGGCTGAGCCTCCCGAGTGTCGGGCTCAGGGCCAACTCTGGGATGCAAGGGTGAGCGAGGGCCTGTGGAACCTCCCAGGGAAGGCAGTTTGGCCAGTACAACTGTGCCCTGTGTTTTCACATGGCAGATCCTGTGGGGGCCCTGGGGCACGTGCCAGATGTGAAGCCTGGTCTGTCATGGGGGGTGGCAAGGGCAGGAGAGGCCCCCCAAGGATGTGGGTGGCTGAAGGGGCAGCCGGCTAGCCTCCGACCCACTGCTTCATCCCCAGGAGGCACAGCCCCTTCGCAGGGCAGGATGAACCTGGGTTGGAGAAGGTCACCAGCTGGTGCGGTGTTTGTCTCAAGCAAAATGACCAGTTGCACCCGAGCACAGGCCAATCCTTCCCAGAGCTCGAACAGCTGGTCCTGCAGCCTCTCCCAGTGCTGGTCGAAGTTGGTTCTGCAGGGAGCTGGCTGTGGCTGGGGATACCTGTTTGCATCATGGGCCCAGGAAATCCAGACCTTGACCTTTGGTGCTGAAAGGACCCACAGTGGGCACCGGCCAGCTGCCTCCTTCACTTTACAGATGAGGAAACTGAGGCCCAGACAGAGGATGCCCTCAAGATGGTGCAAAGCCAGAGGAGCTTTGGGACCTTGTGCTCCAGCCCAGGGCAACTGCCCTGCTTCCCAAGCCAGGTGGTCTGGGAGACAGACAAGGCTACCCATCTGCCCGGCCCACCCAAATCACCGTGGACAGGGGGCCAGACTGCTCCCTCACGGTTGCTCACCTCTCTCCCATTGTCCCCTCATGCACCTGCCTTCCCTGTCTTGCAGCTTCACGAAGATTCACGGCTCATCACTAGCTACTTAGTGCTGGCCCTGTTTCCGGTTAGCCGGTGACCTTAGAAAAGAGCCAAAAATCTCTCCAGGCCTCAGTTTCCCCATTGGTAGGAAGGGGGGATAGGCTATGACCTATGACCCCTCAGGACCCTTCCACTTCCCCACGTAGGAGGTCCTGTTACCAAGTGAGAGCTCGCTGCCCCATGGGCAAAGAAGCCAAACACTAATGGCACTGGCTTTGAGAGAGCAAAGCTCTTATTCATGAGTTCGGCTGCAGTGGCGGGGCAGGAGACAGGGCTCAAATCCATCTCCAGGATCCAGAGTTTGGGTGGGACCTGAGGGGTTTCAGCCCTGGATCTTCCTGGACAACAGAGCCCTGGCTGCTCAGTAGGTTCTGGCGCTCAGATGCCAGTCCTTAGGAACCTTAAGCACTCACGCATTACTCATGAGTGGGATTCACTGTTGTTCGTGGGTGGGCTCACGTGTTACTCATGAGCAACGTTTGTAAGTATTCCTCATGCACACAGTAAACTCTGGCTCTGGGCTTAGTTACAAAGAGGACAAGGCAGGCGGAGTTGGTTCTCAGTGCTGGCTCCTTGCATTGGGTGCTCCGAACCCGAGGGCGCAGCGTGGGGTCGGCAAGGCCCACCCGCTGCGCCCTTCCCAACACTGTGCTTCCCTGTCACAGAGATCATCTTTGTCCGGGCCATCACACCAGCATACCCCGCCAACCACGCTGATATCATCTTCGACATCACAGAAGGGAACCTGCGGGACTCCTTTGACATCATCAAGCGCTACATGGACGGCATGACTGTGGGTGAGTGGCCCGAGGTGTCCGGGTCTGCCCTGCCGCCCTCGTCTTCCCAGCGCCCTTTCCCATTCTAGTGGGCAACCCTCTCTGGACCAGCTCAGCTCCCCTGAGTCCCCTTCCTAAATCTGATCCCACACGTGCTTCAGGGCTCAGCTGGGACTTCCAGTGCCCCCCGTCGACCCCACACACAGGAGCCCAGGTGGCAGAGCCTGTGTGGGACCTCACCTCAGCTGTGCCACCAGCTCTCCTGACAGCCCCCTCCCCATGACTGGGTGGGTTAACTAGATCTCTGGGTCTCACAGCCGTGAACCCAGATGAGACCACCGGGTGAGCCCCCATCCTAGGGCACAGTCCCCTACTCGTTGGGAGCCACTGTGCCTTTGTTCTCATGGAGTGATGCAGGCAAGGCCAAGTGGGGAGCCAGGACCTGAGCCCTGGTCTCACTCCAGAACTGGCTGGCCTTGCCTGTGTCCAGTTGTCCCCTTCCATGGGTCGGTCTCTTAGAAAACCCAGTGTGTGTCTCAGAGTGGGCATTCACCCAGCCCCTCTGGCGGTGGGGCCCTCTGGAGCCTCCGCACCCCGTGAGTTAGTGCCCTGGGCGCACGAGGGAGGGCTGGGCAGGGCGACTGCGGTCACAGGCCGGGGCAGCCTAGTGAGGCCTCAGGTGAGGAGGAGGGGACAGGCACCGCGTGAGTCTGGGTAACTGTCCCATTTTACGGAGTTCCAGCTCATGGGGCCTGACACAGCTGCCATTTTGGGCTTAGATTTAGACTCTGAACATTTTCCAAGAAGCTGAGCAACAAAGAGCTTAGTTTCTGTCCTCACCTAGGCCTCCGTTTCGTCATTGTGAGTGGGGGAGGGGAGTGGGCTTCGTGGTCTCCTGGGCCCTGTGGTCTCACCCAGAAGCAGCGTCGGCACCGTTCGCCCCAGCAGAGCGTTTTACGATGTGGCCTCCAGGTGGCGCTGTTGGATCCCAGAACCAGCCTCTCTTGAAGCCCAAACCCGACCACGCTTCAACTGGCAGCTGGAGACAGGGAATCGTTATTCCCGTTGCCAAAGGGCCATTTATAGCAACTTTACAAGCTCTTAAATGGGTTTCCGTGTTGTAAACACGACTGAGTCACTGGGGGACCCCCCACCCCCAGCAGCCTCCTCCGCTGGTTGGCAGCAGGAATAATTAGTTAATTACAATTAATGCTCCATGAGCCCCCGCTGGGATCCCGAGGGAGGGCTGCAGTGGGGCTGTTACCATCATAAAATATGCAGCTTGCCCTGGAGCCCCTGCCTACTCTGGCCTCAGTTTCCCCCTTATTATTAGACAAAGAGACCCTCAAGGAGCCTTCAGGCACCTGGGGTGAGGACAGGCAGGAGGGGTAGGGTCAGGGTTTGTACCCCAGTGTGGGGCAGGATGAGGGTGTGGCAGATGGGGGTGGGGGGTGAGCGAGCACCCTGGGGACACACAGAAACCCACCTCGTGCCAGCCCTGGGCTTGGTGCTGGGCCTGCAGGTGGGGCTGTGAAACGGCTGCCCTGGGGTAATTCACAGCACATGGAACCTAATTCCGGAGCCCCCTGTTCTAGGCCCTGGGCTGGGCCTTGTAGATACAGAGACGGAGAAATGCGGAGCAGCCCTTGCCCTGAGGGCCCTGCATTCCAGCGGGGGAGAGGTCAGGAAAACACAGTGGGCAGGCTTGCGAGGGAGGCGAGGGAGGCAGCAGCAAGTCCCCACGCCTGGGCCTGGGAGGGCTGTCCTGGGGATGGTGGGTTCCCAGTTGTGTTTGGGCCTTCAGCTCCCACTTGAGTCCTCCCTGCAGTGACCTAAGCCAGAGGGTTGGGCAGCAGCTGGCCAAGCCCTGGGCGAACCAGCACATTTTTCTAGCAGCATCCACACTCTAAACAGAACCAACCGGGGAGACATGCTTTCTTGGCTTCCCATCCACTGGGCAGAAAATCCTGGTGTGTCAGAGCCTCCTGGCACCCACCTCTGCCAACTCCTTTGTAGGTGGGGAAACTGAGGCCCAGAAAGGCAAGGGCGCTGGCTGGTCTCCTCATGGTGACTCAGGGGCAGAGTGGGGCATGAAACAGAGCTCTGGGTGTGAGAGGTGACCACCGGTGCCACCCCCATGTCCTGGGAATGGAATGTAGGCAAGGCCCCAGGGGCTGAGTGGCTGTCGCTTGCTCACTGTGCTCGGTCACGTGTACCCTGGTCTGTGGAATTCCGGGCCAGTGCTGCGGGCGGGAGGCCCCTGCTGCCCCTTGGGGGTTTGTCCTGCCTGTCGCCTTGCCTCTTCCACATCTCAGTGTGTCTAGGCGTTGGTAGGGTTTGGGGATGTTGGTAAGGTTTGGCTCCTTGCATTTTCCAATGTCACCTTCCAGGGGAAGGACCCAGGCCAGAGGGGCACCCACTGTGGTGGGTCCCAGGCCAGGTTTCCAGATGAGCTCTCCGCACCTGCTGGCTGCAGCTTTGTTTCTCTGCCAGGGGTCTCGTCTCTCAGTTTACGAGCCCCGCCTCTTTGCCTCCCCTCTTCTGTCCCAAGCGCCTTCCATGTACCCCAGGAGCTTCCAGGCCTGGGGGGGAGGTGGGGGCTGGCACTGGCCAGCCTTGGGCATGGGTGTGGCACTGCATCCAGTGATCGATGGCTCTGCCCTGGACTCGAACCCAGTGTGAGCCTGGAAACCACAGCCCAGCTCCTTCAACCTGTGTCTTGCTGGTCCCCACAAATACCTCCAGGGATGGGTGGGGCTGTCTCCCTTGGGCAAAGGAGGGAACTGAGTGAATGACTTCCTGAGACTGAGCAACTGAAAAACCACAGGCCCATTTCTCATTTCAGACAACATCTGAGACAGAAACCCTTTGTTGGAGGAAAGCAGGGAGAGAGTTCTCAGGGGAGGGGTGGCTCCAAGCCCATTGAGAACCTGCTTGTGGCCCCACGCCACCTGCAGCACTCAGGGAGGGACACCTAACCACTCAGGTATTATCTGAATGCCTCCCCACTCCAGGCCACACCCTGTGTGGACACTGGGCACCAGGGTCAGGAAGGAAGGCTTCCTGGAGGAGGTGAGGTCTGAGCTGAGTGTCACTGTACGTGAACGAGCAACTCTAAATACTTAATCAGTGCTAGGAGCAGGTGTTTCATCACTGCCATAACTCTGACACAAGGGAAGGGGTTGTCCCAATGAACAGATGAGGGAGCAAGGGCCAGAGAGGGCAGAAGGCTTGCTAGAGCCTGGTTCTCCCACAACACCCAGGGCTGGATCCCCCAACACCAGTGCTGGGGGGGGGGGGCAAAGTTGCTGAGCTCCGGTGTCCCAGGGGTAAAAAAGAGGGTACACGCTGCTAGAACCTGGTGGCTGCTGTGCTCACTTCCTCTGAATAACAGGAGAAAGTGCCCCAACTTGACTAAGGACCTGAAAGTGCCAGGCGTCCCCCTCCATGTCCTCTGACGGCCAGGCCAGGACAGTGCCGGGGAGGCTCGGGAGCAGGTGGGGCCTTGCTGCCTCCATCTCCTGGGAGTCCTTCCTGTCGCATTCCTCTGCAGCCAGCTGTCAGGGAACATGAAGAATGCGTTTTCAACCTCTGTGAAAACCTGGATTCATGCCCGAGGGATTCTCGTGCCACCTCAAAGTCTCCCTTACCCCACTCTGAGCCCTTCGTTCTGCAGGATGCCGGCTGTCATGGGTGTGCTTGGAGAAGGGGGAACGGACAGGGGAGCCCTAGCTGCCATGGGCACAGGCCGTGGATGACCAGTCATCGGTAACTGCGGCCACCCTGGCTGGTGCTGGGTCTCAGCTGTCTGCCACCCTGCCTGCTCACCACGGCTGCTTGGCTCTTTACCCTAAGGAAGGTGGAAAGATCTGTCTATACTAAGAGGCAGCTTTGCCAAAATTTCTGTTAAAAACCTGCCAAAGCCCAGAGGAACTAGAGAGTGTTCAGCTGAAGTCATTTTTAGACCCTCTGGTTAATTTGGTTAATTTTGCGTAGGGTCTGCCTGACCCTGGGGCCAGTGGGTACCCAACAAGGTCAGCTTAGCAGCTTCTTGCAAGTCAGACCCTCCTGTCATAGACAACCAGTGCTGTGGTGTCAGCCGCATAGAGCACAGGCAGCAGACACCAGGCCCGCAGGCCGAACCCGGCCCTCCACCCTGTTTTATCTGCCCAGGACCTTGTTTCTACCCAGCGGCAGCGCTGAGCTCTCGCTTAACAGTTAAGGAGTAATTACATTTATACAGTCCTAAAATTACATTCAGCCCTTTGAAGGCAACTGCAAGGCTGATGTGGCCCTGGTGACAATAAGTCTGACACCCCTGGCGTAGAGGGTGAATACTGTGTGGGTGGGGACTGTTCCCCGTGGGGTGCCAACATGCAGTGTGCCCTCAGGCATTTGCTAGAGGCCTTGGTCCCTTGGGCTCAGTGGGCAAGCAGCCTTCGGGGGCCCGCTGACCCCTGCCCAGCAGGGAGGGCCCATCAGAGTTGTGGAATTGGGACTTCGCCAACATCGCTCCTAAGGTCATGTCTGATTTTCAAGGTAAAACAGCCATATCTGGCCACTAGTGTGTGAATTGAGATTCACAAAATTCAGCTGTATTGGAGGGCGTCCCTTATAAACAATAATTAAAATAAGAGTGGCCCCAGGATGCCGGCTGGTTAGCTCTGCTAGCCACAAAGTAACCTGAAATACAGACGCAGGCTCACTTCTGGTTCTTTCCCAAAAGAGTGGGTAGTTTTGTTTTTTCAGTCTTTGCAGAATTCACAGGTAGGCACTGCTTTTATTAAAACAGAGATGAGCATAAAGAAAAAATCCGTGTAGAGCGAGCGGCCCAAGGTGTGAGCTTTGGGACTCCTGCAGTTTTCACCAGCCTTTCACTTAAGCTGCAACGTGCCTGCTACAGCCTCAGAGACCTGGAAACAGACAAATCCAGGCTTCTCGTGGCTTCGCTCAGCTGTGAGTGGTGGTTTCAGACCCAGCAGCTCCCTGGAGCTTCTCCAGGCCCTGCCTCTCCCCCACTGAGGTCCAGCTGGTGGAGAAGGTCCACAAGGAGCTAACGCTGGCCACACCAACTTCCCTGTGCCCTGTGGTCAGGCTTGGGCAGGGCACAGACTCTGGGATGTGGGAGTCCCAGTGGTCAAGGGCAGGCAGGCCTGCAGGGCCCATCTGGGAACTGGCTCCTGCAATGCCTTTTGAGCACCTACTAAGTGCTGGGTGAAGAGGCTGCAGTGTCTGCCTCTGCGCAGGGTGGCAGTCCCAGAGAGTGACAGGAGAGTGCAGGGAGAGGTGGTGCTGTGGGTGCAGAGCCGGGGCTGCCCCTGCCTGGGCACATCAGGGCAGGCTGCAGGGAGGTGGTGGCACCTGGCTGGACCTGGTACTGGCCTGGGGAAGCATGAGTGGGTGTTCCAGGACCTTTGCCCTCCCTCCACATGGTGGCATTTTGAAGCTCCTCTCTGGGCCCTGTAGACTTGAAGTGGGCCCTTCACTCAGAATGGGGCAGCCTTGAATCTGGGAAGGGCCTCTCCCATAGGAATCATGGAGGGAGTGCTGGCCCAGGCCTTGAACTTGGGTACCAGCGCAGGTCAGTGGCTCCCAACTAACATCTCAAAGTCCAGACACTAGGACCTTTGTCACTCTCTTCCCTGACCCAGGGACCTCCTGCATCCAGTGCCAAGCCAGGCTGGGTGTCTGCTCCTGTGGCTGCGTGCATCAGCTCTCCTCTGTCCCTCCCCTGGTCCCCACTGAGTCTTCTGTTTTGCCAAGGCGCTGTTGCCCTATCACCTACCCTTTGCTGCAGTCCAAGAAACTCTGAGCCCCTGTGGGCCAGGCTTGGGTGGATGTGGGCGGGGGGGGGGGGTTGCTGAAGTCATGGGAAGACACATCCCACATGCCTAGGAGCTCCCAGCCCAGCACAGAGACAGACGCCAACCCTTCTAAACCCATGTGGAGTGTGCTGGACGTGCAGAGGAGAGGCAGCCCAACCGGCCTCACAGAGCAGTCCAGGGAGGCTTCTTGGAAGAGGTAACACAATGTTGGGTCTTGATAGCCACATAGGAGTGAGCCAGGCAGAGGCACTCTCAGCCCAGGGGTAGCAGGAGAAGAGGCAGAGGTGGGAGGGCTCCCCAGGGGCACCAGTGAGGGCAAGAGCACAGGCTGGCAGGACTCTGGGCTAGAATCTGCCAGTGAAGAACCCCCCAAGTGTGCAGGGCCCAGTAGGCCAGGAGGGACGCAGGGCCTGGAACGCGTCTCTCTGACTCCCCTGGAGCCAGGCTGCACCTTCTTGCTCATGCATCTGCCTACGGAGCAGGAGGCCAGGCTGGGCAGGGCACTCTCTGACTGGGAACCTGCCTTCATTATAACCCTCCAATCCGAACAGAAATCCAGATGCCACTCCATTTTGTGAACTTGTCCCTGGAAAATCCCTTGGTCTGCCTTGGTGTGTTCGTGGGGGGGAAATGAGTGTGAGCATACAGGGTGTGTGTGTAGGGGTGGCTGTGGGTGTGCATGGAGATGAGTGTGTACATACATAGGGTCTCATTTTGAGGTGTTTCCTGGTCACTGGTGTGGAGAAAGGGTAGCTCTATAATATTAAGTCTTGGCCTCATGCCCCCAGACTGAGGACATCCTGGCTGGGGGCCAGGACTGGAGACTTTGCTTACAGCTCCTTTGGGGGTAGATGGGCCGCCTGGTGCCCCCGTGCCCCTTCACTCGCCCTGTGCACAGAGCCCTCACCAGCTTGCCACCATTAGATACTTGAGGGGCAGCCTGGGACAGCCCTCTGGGCTGGCATCACTGTTCATATAAGAAAAACTGAAGGGCTGGCCTGGGGTCCCACAGCCAGCAAGCAGGTGCACAAGACCCAAGTCCATTCTCAGTCACCCCCAGGTGGTTGGGAGGGTCCCTGGGTCCCCCGAGGAACCGAGGGTTCCTGTCCTCAGCTCCAGCCTGGGCCCCTCTGGCCAGGCACAGTGGCAGCCAGGCCTCTGTCTGGCAATGTCTGAGTGAATGAACGGTCACAGGGTTGTCTGGCTCCTCTAGAGAGGGTCACCTATGTTAGTGTTAGGAGAGATGTGCCCTAATTACAGACTCCAATTATTGTGATTAGATGCACCGATTTTGGATGCTCCTGGCAGAGCCTGGTGCACAGCAGGTGCAGGTGATGCTGGTACTAATGGGGCCCGAGCCTTTTCCCTGAAAAGGGACCCGGCAGTTCCTACTTCCCATTTCCCACGCCGCCTGTGCCGATGGTGATGTGGGGCCTTGAAATGTGACCCGAGTGCTGGCCCCTCTGATGGACGGCGGTCCTTCCCACCCTCCCTTAAAGGTAACTGAACTCTTCATTTTGAAGTAACATTCTAAATTTTATCTATGTATAAAGATGGTTCTTTTAAGATTTTACTTATTCTTAGAAGGGAAGGAAGAAAGAAAGGGAGGGAGAAAAACATCAGTGTGTGGTTGCCTCTTGCACGCCCCCTACTAGGGACCTGGTCCACAACCCAGGCATATGACCTGACTGGGAATCGAACTGGTGACCCTTTGGTTTGCAGGCTGGCACTTGGTCCACTGAGCCACACCAGCCAAGACAATTATTCTATTTTAAGTTTAATAATGGTGGGGTCAACCCTTTTGGAATAAAACACGACCGAGTCTTCTGTGTCTAAAGCTCAAGTACTGAACTTAGAGTAAAACCTTCTGAGCTTGAATCCTGGTTCTCTGTTTCTAGCTGTGTGACCTCAGGTAGGTCACATAACCTCTCTGAGCCTCTGTTTCCCTTCTCAGCAAAACTGCCAAAGTGACATGTGCTGGGTTCCAAGGCCCAGAGGGCGTGTGTGTATTGTAACACCGCTGGGAGGTTATAGGTTTTTTTTTGGGGGGGTGCAGGGTAGATGAGCTACAGTGAGGACTACAGGTGTTGGGAGCTGGTGACAGCTTGGAGCCCCCCAAGGGGACAGAGCTGGACTGTTGGCCCCAATTCCCTGGGAGCTATTTAGCAGGCACATCCTACGGTCTGGCTGGCTTGTCAGGCCCAGCCTGCAGCAGATGGTGGAGCCCATGCCCCCAGGTCCTGTCACCCTTGAATTATCTCAGTCAACAGGGACATCTTGGCTTCCTGCTCCTGCCAAGCCCTGCGCTGGGTACTGGCGAACCAACTTATGTCTGAGCCGTGGGTCCTGCTTTTTGAAAAGTGGTCTCCCCACCTCCCTGGGACCCTGAGTCCCTGTCCCTGAGCAGCTTGGCTTTCCAGGGAAGGCCTTTCCTGTCAGTGGGTCAGAGGGACAGGGTGATGTGTGTGGCGGGGCTGCTGTATCCAGCTGAGGATGCTGTGCCCTGTGAAACCGAGGGATTCCATTCGCAGCGCAGTCCACGCACGGGGCACAGCTGCTCTCCTGGACACAGCAGCCCCATGGGGGGGCGCCTGGGACGGAAGGAGCCAGCCCCGCCGTGCCTGTGCCCCTGGCCAGGTCTCCCTGTCCAGCAAAGCGCTTGCTGGCCCAGCCATCTGGCCCCAAGTCCCACAGTTGTCCCAGCCAGCAGGGCCCGGGTCACCGCTTTAAAATCATTACCTCTTAAGGGGTTAAAGCGGTGCTGCTGACCCCATGCTGCAGCCTGATTCAGAGAGCTTGGCCTGGGATCAGTACACATGGCGAACAAGATTCAGAAATTCTACCCAAAAACAACAGCACAGCCGTCCCTGCCGGGTGATGAGTGACTGCCCATGTCCTGGCTTTTAGGGCAAATCCCAGGGATTAGGCGCTTTCTCTTCTCCTGGAGGCACAGCCCTGTCACCCTGGGGCTGCACCCTGGCCGGCAGCCAAGTTGTTTCCCTGGTGACAACCCGGTTGCCTCCAGGCCAGGGACGGGCTGCAGCCTGACTTCACCTGGAGGCTGCCCGGGTCCCTGGGTGGGTGGGGCAGTGACAGGACAGATGCTTTCTGTGCTCCCGTGCCGGGGGCCCCTGGAGCAGAGACCCGGCTGAAGGAGGCAGGCCCCATGCTTCACCCAACATGTAGCCACTCTGCAGTGGCAGCCATTTGTCCCTCCAGAGCCCCATGAGGCTACTCTCGGCCCCCAACTCAGACACAGAAATTCTCAGAGGTCACCCCATTCACACAGCTGGTAATAACCCCGCCACCCCCCCATGCCCAGCCAAGATTGGACTTAGCAGGGAGCGGGTGCTCTCTGGTGCCCACCAGGTGAGGCACGCCCATCGGCCTGTGTCTCCCCCACCCGAGGTTCCCCCGGCATTGTCTGTGTCCAGCTGGGGTGACTTGCGACCCTCCCTGCTGCGGTTGGGCACCTTTTAGAAAGCTTCTGATATCACCAGGCACACCCATAAATTCCTCTTTGTTAGAAACTGAAATGTTTTAGCCAAGCGGCAGCAGAGGCACATTGCAAAATCAGGGGAAAAATAATGATGGCGTGAATCTTCCGATGGCCTTGCCTGCCAGCCATTAAACATGAAAGGGACCAGTCACCCACTGTCACCTGCTGTCACCCAGTGTGCCACCTGTGGCCTGGATGTTGGGCATTTGCTGAGGGATTCCCAGGTCAGTCTGTGATCCTGGCTGAGCACCTCGTGTACTGGGTCCCGGGCATCAGCCGTCAGAGTAACAGCTAACCGTTCCGTGTTGCTTGCTCCGTGGTAGCCTCTTGTCCAGCAAGTTACATGTGCTCCTCAGAGCAACCTGTGGGGGGTCTGTCCCCATTCTCCAGGTGGGAAACTGAGGCACGGAGGCAGTTCCAGGCTCCTGTGGTGTGACTTAGGAATGCTCACGGCAGGCCAGGACTCGAGGTAGGGTTCCTGCTGCCGTGACCTTTCCGTGTGACCTCGGGCAGGGCAGAGTCCTCCTCCGTGAGGTCCAGCCTAGTTTGGAAAGTTCTCTGCATCTGCATTTCCCTTCACTTTGGAGCCCCTCCCCGACCTCCAGCTTAAGACGCAGTTTTTGGTGAAGCTTCCGGGGAAGCCAGGCGCCCTGTCCGGGTGGGGGTTCCTAGCACCGCTGTTTACCTCTGCCAGCCTGTCCTCTGTGTCCACCATCCCCAGGGACTGAGAGCAACCTGCGCACACAGCCCAGCGCCTGGAGCTAGTGTTCCGTGCTCACCGAGTGAGTCCAAAAGAGAGGATTCTAGCTCTGACCGGCAGGCGTGGGGTTTGGGATGCCCTCTCTGCACTCCCCAGCCTTGAGCCTCTTAATCCCTTGGGTCTTTATTTGCCTCTGAGGAAGCGGGTAGTGTAAAGCCTTATTGCCCAGATGGCAGAGAGCAGGGCTCGTGTCTCCAGCGTGGCCAGGCCCTCCGTTCTAAGTTGAGTCCAGTCAGCAACACAGGTGCTCCCCTACCCTCCCCGGGCCTCTGCTCATCTGGGGGTGGGGGGTTGGTGTCAGGGGTGTGCTGGGAAACCGAGCAGAGGGCCGAGTCGAGGTGTGCCTCACCTACCGGGGGCTGGGGGCCACTTTTCAACTGAGCCACAAAGGACCCCGACGTTCTGGAAGGCTGGGTCTGGCCGCAGTGGGAGGGTGCGTGGCTGGTGAGGACGGAGGTGCTGAGCCTTCAGGTAGGGTTGGGGAGGCCTGACCTGAGGTGGGCTGGGGTGTGGAGCAGAGAAGGAGGTTCTAGAAACTGTTAAAACTAGTACTCGTTAGCCTCTAGTTTTGGCCTCAAGGTCAGCACTTGAGGGCTGAGGAGACTCTGAGCCCTTGGGGGCTGGGAGGGGGCGTGGTTTGGGGAAGAGAGGGGCTGGTGGGTGAGTTGCCCACAGCGGGGCATCTGAAAGGGTTTGGGTGGGCTGATGAGTTAGGGTCTGGGGTGGGGAAGGCCCCCCTGCAGCTGGGTGGGTCGGGGTGGGGGCTGCTCCAGGCAGGGGACACACGCAGAGGGAGACTGAAGGACTGCTCATCCTCCCCACACGGTCACCATCACCGTCACCGTCTTGGCCAACTCGGAGGAAGTGGGTGCATCCAACAGCGCCTCTCCCACTCGGTGAGGCTGCATGGCTCAGTGGGGGGAAGAGGCCCAGGGGCTGGGTTCAGGGGCTGTTTTGCTGGCTCCCTGGGATCAGAACTCACTTCGCCATGTGTTTCCTCCTCCACGAACCGCAGATGATGACAAGGTGGAGCTGAGGGGAAGAGATGCAGGCAGGAGGGGGCTCCACAGTAACGAAGCCCCGGGAAGATGTTCAGTGCTGGTTGGGGAGGGGCGCACTTCGTGCAAAGCTGACATGTTCTGTCTTTCTGCTCAAGGGGATGCACAGACTCAGGGGCTGACTCCCACCAGCTCCCCGCGGCGGCCCCTGCCCCACTGTCTGGTCTCACTCCCAGGAGACCTGTGCAGGGAGCACATTTATAATAATCAGAAAATATGGATGATGAGCTTCGCCAGGACATGTTGAGTGACAGCTGGTATTTTAAATATGCAGCCCAGACACCTGTCCCCCTTCTTCCCAGGCTCCTGCCTGGGTGCCTTTCAGGGCGGGTAGTGGAGTCCAGGTTTCGGGAACTGGGTTCCTTCACCGCCAGTTACTGGTGCGATGACTCCATCAATCCTTCCTACCACGGTGGCTGGGATTTATGACTTGGCCTAGGGTGGTGTGTTCTGGAAGGTTCCCCCTACCCCCATCATGTCGCGGGAAGAGAGGCAGTGGGGTGGAGAGCTGGGCTTGGGGTCAGCCCCTTCTGGACAGACTCTGCCCTCAGAGCTGTGTGTTCATCAGTTCCCAGAACCTCCTCCCCCAGTGATGGAAGGGCATCATCTTCCTCACAGGGCGATGGTGGGCACATGGGGGCTGTCAACCTCCCTCTCGTCCCCACTGCACCCTTCCTTCCAAACCCACCCGTACCAAGTGCTCTGCTCCGTAAACGCCGACAGCACTTCTCAGTGCTCTCAGTAGTTCGTCAGCATGTCTGGCCCAAGCCAGCAGGGGTGGTTATCTCCATCAGGGAAGACACCCTGAGATCGGGCACTGGTTTGTTGCTTCCCGGCTGGCCATCGTGTTTGATGCATCTCCTCTGAGCCACACAGGCCTCCGTTCCAGCGCTTTGTCCACATGGGCCCACAACCCACCCTCCTCCCTGCTCATGGTTCTGTGTGGCAGCTCCCGGGGCCAGACAGGGACACGTGCCTCTCGTCTGTGGCCTTTCTCCCCCCAGGTGGTCAACATCGGAAAACTCAGTGACCTTGGGCTCTCGTCCATTCTTCCCCAACACTTTCATTTCCGGGTGATAATTTTCAATCTTATAAACTAGGGGTGTCAAATTCATTTTCACTGGGGACCACACCAGCCTCATGGTTGCCTTCAAAGGCCGAATGTGATTTTAGGACTGTGTAAATGTAACTACCCTTAACTAGGGGCAAGGAGCTCGGTGTTGCCCCCGGGTAGACACAAGGTGGAGGGCCAGCTTTGGCCCCCGGGCCTTGCGTTTGCCACCTGTGTTGTAAAGTGCACTTAATGCTTTGAACTTCAGTTTGTTCACTCATTCATCAGCTGTTGGTTGAGTGACCCCTATGTGTCAGGTGTACATAGTAGGACCAAGGACCTACTATGTTTTGAGAACCAGAAATACAGTGACCGAGAGAGACTGTGCCATTGGCCTCTGGCCCACATCGTGCAGGGAGACTGGTGATAACCATGAACGCAGTCAGCTCTGTAACCTGGTTTCAGGTAGTGGTGGCTTCTGATTCTTTCTGGGAGGTTAACACGTGGTTTCCTCACCTCTGCCTTTCTAACTCACACCTCTGTCTCTGAATAAGCAGAGTTCATTTCCACTGGCGAGAGACAGCACGCAATCTCTTGCATCCCCACCATCTTTGTTAAAATTCTCTGACAACTCTGTCCACGCCACATCACTGTGTCAACCAGATCAGAGTCACAGTCTGAGCTTGAAAACAGATGGTGACTTGCACAAGGTCACACAGGTGGCCAGTGAGGAACCAACACGGGAACCCCAGGCTGTGACTCCAGGTCCCTTTAGAGGTCACTGTCTCAGGTCACAGCCCAGTGGCTGATTTCCATCCTTTCAAACAACTGATGGGCAGTCAAGGGCAGCTTGAGGCAGCCGCCGCTGGGGATGGCTCCTGGGGCCCAGAGTCCAGGCCACAGACCCCAGGAGGCAATGGAGCCCCCCAACTGGACCCATGTGCAGGCTCCCAGATGCCCCACGCGTCAGCTGCAATTTACCTAGCAGAGATGAGACATGAAGGCGAAGCGCCTGAGGGGCCTGCATTTTTCAAAGGAAAAAAAAGGCTTAATTATATCTTTAAGAGGCACAGACACGCCGAGGAATACCAGCAGTGTCTGAGACCCGAAGCAGAAATGCCGACGATGAGGCTTTGGAAGATTAACATGGTTGAACTCGGGCTCCTCGGCCTTTTTTTCTGGGGGCTCTGGGAAGCTGGGGCGGTGACGGAAATGCCTGCTCCCTTCATCCTGCATTTTGCTGCCAGAATGGTCCTTCCGGATAAAACCGCCTTCCCTCAGAGCCTGCCACAGCTCCCCTGCCCTTCAGGACAGAGTTTCATCTTCCTGCCTCAAGTGGGGGCTCAAGGACAGATGGCCCTTCTTTCCTCACTCCTTCCCTTTCTCTCTCCTCCTCTCTCTTTCTGCTTTTATCGCCTCAATAACCATGACAGAGCCCCCGTCCCAGGCCTGGGGATGAGACAGAGGTGAGCGTGGGGCAGACCCTGCCCCTGGAGTTGGAGCCCACTATGAAGGTCCCCTGCAATGGGCAGGTGTGGTGTGGTGCCTGAGGGAGACCGGGCCGTAGGGGACCCAAAGTGGGATGGCAGGGCGGAGCCTCATAGATGAGGATGTAAGCGGTCCAGCTGGTCTCCAGTGCCTGGTGCTTCAGGTCTGTGGAACCAGATGGATGGATGGAATCGGACCCATGGAGGCTTTGTGATGACAGTGACCCTGCTGATGAGCAGCACGGGCGCCGCCACCTCCTGCCCGTGTTTCCTGCACCAGGAGGGTGGCGGTGGTTCTGAGAGAGCCGTGGTCTGGAGGAGCGCTGGTGGGGAGGGGCCCGGAGATGGACACCCAGGTCCCTGGTTCTGTGGGGGCATGGCCTGAGCCGCCAGTCCCCTGCTGTTCCTCAGCCTGGCCTGCCTGGACCCATAGGACTAACACTGGCCGGGACCCTCTTACTTCTGGGTGCACATAGTCCTTCCTGCTTCCTAGCTTCGACTTAGTCTTCAAAATCCAATTTAAAGCCAGTTGGTTCCCCCGCAGCAGCGATTTTCAGATGGTGCACTGCAAGAACTTATAAAGCACACACCACCTGACTGTTGTTGAGTCAGGGGCGCTGACTGTTCTTCCCTTAGACAGATAAAACAAGACAGCCAGCACAATGGTGGCCGTCCAGCGGGAATGAAGCAGAGTGATACCTACTGTTTTGTCAGATTGGCAAAAAAGATGTTTTTCAGGGAGCTGCAGAATTTGAGTAATTAGTTCATGTGTGCCAAGAGATGAAAAAGGGTTGAAAAATCACTGCTCTATCAAATATTCCTTAACCCCCTCCTTTGTTGCCGGGGGTAGGTGGGGGAAGCTGTGAAGAAGGAAGTGGAACCAGGAGACAGCAGGGTTCGGTCAGGGTGATGGAAGGAGGAGAACTCAAGCTTGAACTGCCCTGGTCCAGCCAGACCAGAGCTCTGGGAAGTGTGGCTGCGCCACGGTGGCAGTCAGGTCCCCTGAATGAGCATGGCCTGGGGGGTTGTCGGCTGGGGTTAGAGGTTGAGCTTGAAGTCAGAGGGAAGGGAGGCACGCCCTGAGCACCTGCTGCGTGCATGCGCATGATTTCTTGTTTGACCCGTGCAGCATGTCTGATTGTTCCACTTAAATCGTTTTTCTTGTTCAGCACAAAAGTCCTTCGAAAGCCAGGCCCTGAATGTGACCCACATCAGAAATCCAGCCTGGCGCCTGCACCGCCCCCTTGAGCGCTCTCTTCGCTGACAGGAGGCGGCCCCTGCCTCCTCCTGCCTTTCCTTTGTCTCCCCGCTTCGCTGCCCACAATCCAAACCTTGTGCCCCTGCGTCAAGCATGGCCATCAGGGAGACTAAACCCTGTGAGCTGCCCTGACACGAAATTTAGATGCTAGTGTTCCCTACACATTCGGTTGGAGCCTGCCTTCCGCCTGACATCTGACCGCCAATCCAGCGGTCTCGCTCATGTTTTCAGCCGGCAGGGATTCAACCAGCCTTGCTCGGAAAGCCAGGTCCACGGAAACACACGATGCCTTGCAATATCCAGCGGCCACTTCTGAGCGGGGGGAAGGGATGGTCTGGTGTTGGTTTCTGATGTTGAAGGTTGCTGTTTTGAAGCCCTGTTTCAAAGAAAAATTGAGACTCAGAAAACTTAAGTCACTCCTCGGGGGTCACACTGTTGTTCCCTGTCCCCGAGTCGGCCAATGGCACTTTCCCTTTCTTCTCCGTCCCCGCAATGAGCCCATCATTGACTTTCCCTGTTCACAGCACCCAGTGCCCAGCGCACGGATGTGCCCAGAACTGTCGATGCCATTAAAGCTCCCCAGGCAGCAGGGAAGGTTTACTTAAGTGTATGTAATACTATTATTTTTCTATTTTATGCTATTTATTTTATATATAAACTTATATCTTATACAGTAATATATGAATTACACACTTTATAAAATAACTTAAATATTGATAAATATAAAATATATAGGTACATATAGAAGTTGATATAAATTTAAAATACTATATGCTATATTTATATATTTTTTATATTTTTATATAATATTATCTATTGGGTTTGTTTTTAAGATTTTATTTTTAGAGAGAGAAAGGGAGGGAGAAAGAGAGGGAGAGAAACATCAATGTGTGGTTGCTTCTCACATGCCCCCAACTGGGGACCTGGCTGGCAACCCAGGCATGTGCCATGACTGGGAATTGAACTGGCAACTCTTTGGCTTGCAGGCCAGCACTCAATCCACTGAGCCACACCAGCCAGGGCTGTTTTGTATTTATAATTACACCATGTGTGTACACATGATGTGGCAATGGCATACTCTAGTGAATATGACAACATGGAAGTGAGCATGTGTCCGACTGCAGGAGTGTTCCCTCCCCCTGCACTGCTTCTCTGTCCTGAAATAGTTCTCAGCCGCCTGGCCCCTTGCCTCTTTCCTTTGAGGTCCTGCAGCCCCTCTGAGCCCTGGGGTCACAGTTATGCCCTTTTCCACCCCCAAGACGTGTGAAGTCAGCAGGTAACCGAGGCCACTGAGGTGGTAGGCAGCACTGTCGGCCTCAGACCTGGGGAGAGAAGGAGGTGATGCTGATGGGGGCACAGAGGGCTGGGGGCTGTGCACCCCAAAAGAGGCACCTCATCTAGAAAGCCTTTCCTGCCACCCCAGCCTCCCTCCCGCCATTCTCACCCCAGCTGGACAATGGGGGGCACTTACCTAGCTCCTCTGTCGGCTTCGAAACCAGGACCCTATTGGTTTTCTCTGTGTCCTGGACAACAGCCGCCAGTGCCTGGTGAGGGGTGTGTGGGTGCACACCTGCACACCTGGGCTCACCTTTGGCAGATGCTGTGGGGAGGGGGCATCTGGATCATGCAGTCTGGGGGCACAGGGTCCCATGGTGTCTGTCACTTGCTGGCTGAGGAACCTGAGGCCCAGAAAGGGTGCAGTCACTCCATCACCCCAGCCCTACCCGTCTCAACCCAGACTGCAGTGGCCTGGCCTGGAGACACAGAGCTGGCCAGGCAGGCCCAGGTCTGGGGAGAATCATGAAATCTGCTCTTACCACCCAGTCTTGCTCCCCTGTGAGTCTTCAGGACGCTGGGGGCTTCACTCACTTCCACCTTGACCCCGCTGAGCTTTGTGCCCTGTGCTGTGAGCTCCAGCAGGGGAGGTTGCCAATCATGGCCTATGCCTGGTCCCCATCTCCCCTGTGCCACCTGGCCTGCCTCTGTGGCCTGGGCCAGACCCACTCGGAACCTCTGTTGCCCACCTCTTGCTCACCTGTTACCACAAACACCGAATCACAAGCTCAGGTGTGCCTCTCCACAGAGGTGTGGAGACGGGGGTGCAGGGGTGTGTCCCACTGGGGAGCTGGGACTTCTGTGCTTGGATAGGGGATTCCAGGACCCCACTGAATCCTCACAATGACAGGGAAGTGAATCACTCCTGCTTTGCTTCTGCCCAAGGGTTAGAACTGAGCCCAGGACACAGAAGGGAGGGGGCAGGTATCTCCTGGGCATCTGCCCCATACAAGGCCCTTTTCTAGGGTCTTAAGTCCTCTGACAGGGGGAGGTGGTCAGGGAGGAAACCTGGGCTGGGAGAGAGCAGGAGCTGGCCGTGACCCCAGAGCCACCGACTCCCCACATAGATCTCCACACAATCCGAGCTGTGCATGACGGAACGGCCAGCGTGAGCTCGCTGTCACTCGTCCCTGGAGGCAGAAGCAGAGCCCAGGGTGACCCCTAGGAGGGACATGCTATGCAGGGCACTCAAGCATCTGGCTCAGAGCAGGATCTGATGAGGTCTAAGGCCCCTTCTACTTCTGAAATTCCTCAAGAGAAAAATCTCAGATGTGCTGATTTCCAAACCCCTTCTCTCTCCGCAGGGGTCGTGCGTCAAGTTCGGCCCATCGTGGGCCCAACCCAGGCCGTCCTGAAGTTGGAGATGAGCTACGTGGTCGGGGGTGTTGTGTCCCACCGAAACGTCGTCAACGTCCATATCTTTGTCTCTGAGTACTGGTTCTGAGGGCCAGCCCAGGAGGCAGTAGGTCATGGCCACTGCCAACTGCAGCCTGTCCCTGTGTGTGCCGCCCAGACATGCTTCGACTGTATGCATTCATTTGTAGTTTTAGGCTGACATGTATTCAGCTGGGCCAGATGGATAAGTCCATCGATGTATCTGGTGCTGAAATGAGTCCGATTGCCCAACTGTCTGGTTGGAAACCTGGCTCATTTTTCAAGGCAAAGGTCACAAGTTGCCGCCTTTACTTGGCCTGCAGCCTGGGCATGGCTAAGGACCAGGGGGAGGAAGGCACTTTTCAGGGGGCAACTGCTCTCCAAGCCCAGACAAGACCAGTTTTTGCCCTGATTGTGTGAACTTTGACATTTGGTGCCTTTTTTGCCAGTCAGATTTTGTAGGCCCACTTCTAGGGACACAGCTGCTGTGAACTAGCGGGCGTGACGCGGTGGCTCGAGGGGCACTTGGGGGGCGAATTGCTGTTCTGTTGACACGGCCCCTGTTGGTAAAGACACAGCCCGTCGGGTTCATGTGTGGCCACAGCACATGCACCAAGGGATGGGGGTTCTCTCCACTCCCTGCATCTGTCTTTTCTTATAGGTGGAAAATAAACAGCTTTGTGATTCTCCTGATGGCCTGTGCGTGGCAGTCTCTCAAAAAAGGGATCCCCAGCAGCAAAGGGCCCAGGAAGGTCCCCTGAGGCATTCTCAGAGACCCTCCTGCTGCCCAAGGTCCTGGGTGGGGCCTGGCCTATGGACTGGAGAAACCTCCCATCCACACCATTTCTGGCACTGAGCTTGCCCGTGGAGAAGTGTGGCTCAAGGGCTTACTCCACACTCATGTTTAGCCCTGCTGGGCAAGTCACAGAGCTGTGGCTTCTAAGAGTGTCCCCTCCAGAAATCGCTAGAGGACAGTAACAATTCTCTCCAGCGGAAAGATGAGACCACCAACGTGCGCCGAGTCCTCAGGCACTCGGCAGACGGCACTCTGCACATTCCTCCTGGCCACGCGGCAAGGTGGGTGTGGCAACGCTCAAGTCAGGAGTGAACAAATGGGGTTCAGACTGGAAACTCAACTGCCCAAAGTCATGCAGCTGTTTAGAGACAAAGATGGAATTCAAATTCCAGTTATCAGACTCCAAATTCCATTCCTCTCTGACAACCTGTGTCAGATGGGAAGTGGACAGGCTGGGTGTATGGGGTGTCCCAATGCTACCCTCAAAGTAAGGCATCGAAACAAAAGCAACCTACCCTCGAGTCTTCCTTGGATGTTCAGGGATTCAGCATCCAGCCCTTTTGCCACACAAGCTTCTCTGAATCCTGTCCTGGGCTTACCCCGCCTTCGCAGGTGTCCTTTTCGCACGCAGCTCAGAGGTTCTATCCTCCAAATGCCCCAGCTCAGCGGCCTGGGCCCTGGCACTGGCCGAGGTCTCAGGGCCCCAGCAGGACTTCAGCCTCGCTGGGATTCCAGGGTGGCCGGAGTTCTGGTCATGTGAGCCTGCGCCACTCCAGCTCTGCGGAACGTGGTCTCTCTCCACCTTTGGGAACTCGCAAGCATTGTTGAGGTCACTCCTTCTGGGCACATCAAAGAGAGACTGGACAGTCCTGGGAACCAGTTCCAGGGACCAGGAGAGTGCAGGGGACGTCTGAGCAGCTCTCGCTGCCAGCAGATTGGGGTTCTGACAGGGAAGGGGTGGAGCCTGGGATCTGATCACAGGAATGAAGTCTCAGGGTGAAGGGCAGGAAATGCGCAGGCCACATAGGGTACCGGTTTCCCACCTACAGTTTGGGGGGCAAGTCTGGGACTCAGGTCTTTGGAGAGGGAGTTTTCTGGAAGCCGCTTCTTTCCTGAGGCCTCAGCGGGGCTGTTGGGAACCTAGGCTGGCTCCTCAGGGAAAGGGACCTTCGTACTTAACAGGTGTTAGATTGAGCGGTGCGACTGGTGGGCGGAGCCAAGCCTCCTGCCCTGGATTGGCTCTCAGGTGAGCACATGACCCTGGCTAGCCAATCAGCCCTTCCTGAAGGCGCTGGGGCCTGGGAGCTGGCAGTCGGGAGGTGTGAGCCAGGGAGCTGCCAGGTGCAGAGGTGGATGGAGGTGAGAAGAGGGAGCCGAGTCCTGGCCCTGCCTGATCCGGAGCCTCAGAGAGGACAGTGGGAGCCTCGCCTCGGTAGGGACCAGCAGCAGGAAGTTGCTGCCTTCGGCAGAGTGGAGCCGGAAATCCCAGCCCACCCCTCCAGCTAGGACTCCGGGAGGTCAGCCAGCTTTTGTAAGATGCACCAAGGTTCTCAAGTTGGTTCAGGTGGAAAAACATCTGGAAGTCATGCTGCATGTTTTTCTTGCCTAATATTTTATTATGAAAAGTTTCAAACAAACATACAGTACGGTTGAAAGAATTTTACAATGAATGAAAAAAAGGCTATTCACACCTAGATTCTGCCGCTAATATTTTACAAGGTCAATCTGCATTTTGGAGACACTATGATTTCAGGAGATATTAAATTTAACATTAAAAATCTCTGTGGGGTCCTGGCTGGTGTGTTTTAGTAGATTGAGTGCCAGCCTGCAAACCAAAGGGTCTCCAGGTTCAATTCCTAGTCAGAGCACATATCTGGGTTGGTGGGCCAGGTTCCAAAGCTGGAGGTGTGCAAGAGGCAAGCAATTGATGTATCTTTGCACATTTATGTTTCCCTCTCTTTCTCCCCCCTTCCCTTCTAAAAGTAAATACATAAAATCCTAAAACAAAACAAACAAACAAAAAACCTTGTGGGTTTTGCAGACTCAAGCGCAGAACCAGCCATTCTTGAGCTATGTGGCCTTGAGCACAAAACTTGATGTCTCAGAGCCTCGTCTTCCTCTGCCGCAGAATGAAAACTATCACGCGCACTTCGCTCTAAGGCTGCAATGGGGTGATCCCACAAAACACCGACACAAGCACTGTGATGTAGTAGGTCCCCATAAAGAGCACTACCGTGACAAACACAGCAGTGGGAAAAAGTAGGTTCCATCTGTGAGTACGCAAAACCCAGATCACTCTTGTACTGTTACTTATTCTCGTATTACGTAGTTTTCCATGCAAACAACTGTGACCTACTTCTGACCGCCCCTGTGTTGTTTGAAGGAGACATCGTTTACTCACCTAGACACCATCTTTTATTAGAGTCTGGTGTGCACAAGCAGTCACGGCAGCAGAAGTCCAGAGAGCTTGTAAGAGAGTAATTTTAAGTGGTTTTGTGTGGCATGGCTCCAGCTGCAGAACGCTTGCTGGTCTGGTCAGGGACCCCAGCTGTGCCTGCTGTGGAAGGGCCCCCACCCTGGGCCAATTCAGATCCATATTCAGGTCAGTTTGCCCAGCGCATCCCTCTCCTGGGTGTGCTGTGTCCACCTGGTGGCATGTATGTGGCAGCAACAATCCCTTGTTTCCAGGTACAGCCCCCAGCGTCACTCAAGCCAGAGACATGGGCCCTGTTTACAAGCCAAGAAAAAAGTCCTCACCAGAACCCAAATTGTCCAGCACCTGATTTTAGACTTCCCAGATTACAGAATGGTGAGAAATAAGCATCTGTGGACTGAGCTGCCCAGTCTTTGGTCCAAGCTGACTAGCTTACACACACTGCGAACAGACAGGAGAGAGTACTGCCCACAGATGGGACCAGCAAGCCATCTGAGGATGGACATCGGTGTGGCAGCTGCTGTGACCCTGGCAGAAGGAGCTGAAGGAGGTAAATGGGGGTCTAGGGGGCTTCTTGGTCTCTCAAGAACTCACATAGCCTAGAGTCTCACAGCATGAGGTCTTTCTTTGATCTGGCAGAAATCCACCCCCTCACCCTCCTTTTGTCTCCCATACCATACCTTTGGCCAGCCTGGGTTTGGCCAGACTTCTGCCTGAAGCACTGGTCCCTGCCCCACCCCACCCCCACCCCCACCCAGGACACTCTGGGCACTGAACCAGCCCTCCTCTTTGGAGTCTGTTCAGCAGTTGGGGGCTGGCAAACACCAGGATCCTCTCCCCCTTACCTCTGACCTTTGACCTGAACCAAGGACCACCCTATTCCCTTCAAATGCCATAGTGTGTTAGTACCTCCAACATGATGGGGCAGGTGGGTGGGGGAGAAGTGGTAATAATGATAAAAATTGCTTGCATGATGGATACCCCTGTAACTACAATGTAGATTTTTAAACACGGTAAATGCTCGCCTTCCTGGGCTCCTCCCACAGCACCGGATGCCGCTTTAACTGCGCTGGCCAGGTGGGATTTAGAAATTAGAAAGGAATGTTTTCACCTCCATGGAGTGGAGACGCTCCTATCCCTAGGCCTCTCTTGACAACTTGATGGCTGCTGCTCCCCACCCAGCCCACATAATTGCTTAATTAATTGTGTGCAGGTACCTCACCCAGAGAAGGTGGTTATTAGGAGCGGGGAGCCTGACGCCCACTGCCCTGGAAAGTTGCCAGGCCGGCCTCTGGGCCAGGTCCTGGTCTGGAGGAGCCCCCGGCATGCCGGGTCTCCTGCACTCAGCCTGAGAGCTCGCTGGTCCTGGCTGCTGCCCGTTTGCTCTGTTGAGGCAAGTTCTTGAGGCCCTGCCAAGGTGGCCGAAGTCTCATCATCACCTTGAGGCTGGAGAATTCAGGGGTTTCCCCTGGGGCTTTGGCCATTCCTTTGGGTTTTGGAGACACTTCTGGAAAACCAGCCTCTGCTTCCTTCCCCCTGCCCCTGCCATGGTCCACATAGGCGTGGGTTCTCTCTGAGTCAGATGCATTGGTACCTGAGTGGGGCCCCGGCTAGTCACGATGCTGCGGGGACACTGCAGCCTCACTCTGGGGCCCTCCACCTGCAGGGACCAGGCCTTCGCTCAGACTGCGTCCTCTACTGCAGTGCACCCTGCCTGGGCGTGGCTGCGGCCCCAAGTGCTTGATTCTTTAAATTCAGCCCATTCCACCACCACAACCACCGCCTGGGCTGCCAGTGCCTCATCTGGCAGGCACAGGGTTCCAAGGGTTAGAATAAATACTGATCGCTCATCTTTCATAGCACAGGTGTGAGCCGAGCCCCAAGATACCGTGTGCAAGACACAGCAGCCAGTGGGCACTGTGCAGAGCGGTGTGGGCGCCGTTGGGGCCAGAAGCAGCTGGTTTCTGTATTTGTCCATTGCCAACTTGCTGGACAAGTCTTGTTTGTGTCACTTTTATTTTGCTGGTTTTCTCTCTATGCACCAAGTTGTTTACAATAAACCTCATTTCTGTTTCATAAATAGTTAGAAAAGTATGTTCTCCAAGAAAGATTCAATAAATTGGTTATCATTTAACTTTACTAACTCTGCTGATAAAAAATGTCATGCGCTTTTAGAATTCTAAGAACCAATGTATCCCTTTTACTTTGGCTGCTAGGAAGCTCAAATCCAAGTCTAATGTCCAATTGAATAATGCCCTATCTGACATTTAAATTGTAATTTTATCTCCCACCTTGTCTCTGATGGCCATTTTTTAAGTCTATAACATTCTAAAGCATTTTTTAAAGGAAATCATCTCATATCCTTATTTAAGGGAAGGCCTCTCTTTATTTAAAACAAGGCATGAATTATAAATAATTTTGGGAAAGATGAAGAGAGTATTACAATAGAAACCACCTGACACAATAGCTGAAAGGTGGAGGCAGCCCAGGTGTCCACTGATGGATGAATGGGTAAACTCCGTGTGGTTCGCGCACACAGCGGAACATCTCTCAGCCTCGGTAAGGAGGGAAACTCCAACCCCCGCTACAACACAGGTGGACGGTGAGGACATCGTGCTCAGCGAGCTAAGCCAGTCACAACCGGGCGACTACTGTGTGCTTCCACCTACCTGCTGTTCCTGGAGGAGTCGCATTCAGAGAGGCAGAAAGTAAGCGGGTGGTCACCGGAGACCCGAAGGGGACAGAGTTTCTGTTTGGGAAGATGAGCAAGTTCCGGGGACGATGGCGGCGGTGGTTGCACACCGTGGTGAGTATACTCAACGCTACTGAACTGTGCTGTTAATAAGGGTCAGCTTGGTAAAGTCTGTGTTGAGTGTTTTTTACCACATGAAAGAAAGTTTAGTGAAAAAAGACAGCTGAACATGGACGCTGGGACACTGTTAGAGAACGTGCCCGCAGCCACCCTCTGCTATTTTTTCCCGGTGGAGGGATCTCGTAGTCGCTTCCCCAGCTGAATTTTCCATCCCTCCTGCCCCCAGAACCTCTCCAGGGCCTGTCCGTCTGCCCATGCCACCAGCCTCAGCCTTGCAGCCCCACAGCCTGCCGCAATCTGAGGAGCATGCAGGGCTGCCCCCAGAGCAGACGGGCGTTTGCTGAGCAGCGGGGCACAGGCCATCCCTGGAGCGCCAGGCGGCCCCTGCCCCCTGCCCCCAGCCCACAGGCTGTGCTGGAAAGGAACACTGTAAATGTATCTTTCAGCGGCCACGGCGACTGTCATCACTGTTTTATTTTATCTCTGGCCTCCAGGTATTCACACTGCTTCCCCATTATTAGTCATGTTATATCACCATCCACAATTTTGCCTGTCAGCCTGTTGGGGGAGGGGCACTGAGAAAGAAGCAAGAGAAGGAAGGTGGGGGAGGTGCTGCTGAGCGTGCCTGGTGCTTGCACTGTGGCTGGTGACAGAGTGACAGATGGGGGCCTAGGGAAAGGCTGGCTTCCTCTGGCCAGGACCTCGGGCACCCTCGTACCCTTGAAGCCAGCTTCACCAAAGGTGGACAGAGGTCAGGCCACCCTGTTGACTGGTACCTCCAGAGGCCTGGCCACGCTGTGACTGCCTCAGTGTCTGCCTAAGTGGGTCTTAGGGGCTGTCTCCTGAGCTGGAGGTGACCATGGCCAACCTGAGGCTGGGCAAGGATGCGGCTTCTTTGGCAACTAATCCGAATAATAGCCAAAGTCAACAGTGAGGAGCTCAGCCCTGGGGAGCCAGATGGCCTGGGTTTGCATCCTGGCTGTCACTGACAAGCTGTATGACGTGGGCAAGTTGCTAAACCTCTCTGGGCCCGATGTGGGGACATGACACTATTCATGAAAGCTCCTAGCACGGTGCCTGATACCTAGTCCCCTTCTTCAGCCTCCTCCCCATCAGCAGACGGGGAGGACTATTCTGGTAACAGCTCCAGATGCCTCCCTTCTGCTCAGCTCTTTCCCGCACTTTCTTCTATCAGGTAGAGGTAGCAGCCTGTAGGGGACAATGATGGCTGGCCCCTTCAGAACCGCTCTGGCTGGCCTCCTGCAGAGTCAGAAGGGCTGATTCCTGTGGGTTGGACTTGGACACTCAGCCCGGCCCATCAAGTCTCAGCCAGAGGACAGGCTGCAGCCCCAACAGCAGACGGAGACGACCTCAAACAAAGCATGAAGTGGAGAGAGGACGGCAGGACACGAGTCTGCAGCGAGTGCACATAGTCACGTGCTCAGCGCTCGGTGTGGGCGTCCCCACAGCCAGCTCGCAGTCGACTCCAGCTGCCACCCCCAGCCCCTTTGCTCCTTCTGGACTGAACGAGCCACTTTCCATATGTGAGAACTGGACGTCCAAGGCAGGGCAAGGTGAGGCCAAGGCCTGGCGGAACCAGCGCAAAAGCAGTGAACCCTGTCTGGATGAGACAGTGGAAGGAGGAGCGGCCACAGGTGCTGGTGCCGGTGTGACAACAAAATGAAAGGGACACGGTGACTGCAAGGGAATGACCGGCTGCCTGCCATGAGGAGACCATCCGGGTTGCAGCTCAGTGGCTTTCTGGCAGCTGTGCCCTGAGGGGACGAGGCGGCATGTCCCAGACCTCATCAGAACCCAGGCGCAGTGAGAAACCAGATGTCCAATTCCTTCGGCCACTGGCGGCCTCCTTCGTGGGCCGAGAAGCCAGTGATAGCGGTCTTGCAGCAGCTCCGCAGAAGGCTTCCTGCTCCACAGGCGGGAGGACCAGGGACCACAGGCAGACCAGCTGTGTGCGAGGCCCTGCCCATGTGACCTGCACTGGGGTCGTGCATGGAGCTGTTTTCCTATGAGAATATAAGCAATGCTACTAGTAAAATACTTGGTCAGGCTTATAGAAGTTATTTTAACTACATTTTTTTAATATTTATTTTTTGGAGAGAAGGGAAGGGAGGGAGAAAGAAAGAGAGAAACATTGATCAGTTGCCCCATCCAGGTATCAAACCCTCAATCCACCATGCGCCCTGACTGGGAATCAAACCAGCAACCTTTTGCTTTGAGGGATGTCACTCCAACCAACTGAGCCACACTGCTCAGGGCCCGGCATCATTTATTGACAAAATCATCATTTTCTCTACTGTCTTGCTTAAGTTCCTTTATCGTGAATTAAGTGGCCAAGTACGTGTGGGTCTGTTTCAGAACTCTATATTATTCCATTGGTCTTTGTCTGTTCTAGTGGCAAAATTACACTGCTTAATTATCACTGTTTAATGATGCTTGCTTTATAATAGGTCTTAATAGCCACTAGCCTAAGTCTTCCAACTTTGTTCTTCTTCAGCATTGTTCTGGTTGTCCTAGGCTTTTTGCAACTCCATCTAAATCAACTTGTCAATATCTATTATAAAAATAGACCTGGGATTGTTTATTGAGATTACATTGAATTTATAGATCAATTTGGAAGACTTGACGTCATAATACTATCAAACTTTCCAACTCATACGTGTGGTATATCTCTTCATTTACTTAAGTCTTCCTTAATCTCCCTCAGAAATGTTTTATAGTATCCAGTGTAGGGTTTACACATCTTTGAAAAGATTAACTTCTAAGTGTTTTATATTTTTGTTATTGTAAATTGCTTTTAATTTCACTTTCTACTCACTTGTTGCTAGTATGTAGAAATAAACTTAATTTCATGTATTATCCTGTGATCTTGCTAAATTCATTTATTAATTGTAATAGTTTATAGATTCTTAGAGGTTTTCTATGTAGATAATTATGTCATCTGAAATAAAAACAGTTTTACTTTCTCCCAATCTTTATACCTTTTCTTTTTCATGCCTTATTGCATTGGCCAGTACCATGTTGAACAGAAGTGGTGATCATGGGCAGTAATAGGTAAGTGCTTAATTATCTCGTTTACATTAACAGTAGCATTTTAAATACATACTCTTTATCAGATTAAGGAAGTTTCTTTTTTATTCTTAATTGATGGACAATTTTTGTCATGAACAAGTGCTGCATTTTATCAAATGGTTTTGTGTATCAATGGGCTTGATCATATTTTTTTCTTGTTCTGTTACTATGTCAAATTATACTGATTGATTTTTCAAATGTTAAACCAACCCTGCATTTCTGGAATAAACTCTACTTGGTGATGAAGCTTTATCCTTTTACTCTATTTCTGTACTGAATTGACTAATGTTTTGTTTAAGATTTTTTCATACTTATTTGTGAGATATATGCCTGTAAATTTCTAATATTGTAATTTCCTTGTCAAGTTTTCATATCAGGGTTTTGCTGGCCTCATAAAATAAGTTAGGAAGTGATCTATTTTTTTCTGTTCTTTATAAGAGTTTTTATAAAATTGGTATTATTTCTTCTTTAAATGTTTGAAAAATTACCATATTTGCTGTGTGTAATGAGCACCCATGTTTTTGGCCTAAACTTTCAGGGGGAAAATTTATTTTAATTTTTTAATTCAATTTTTTTATTTATTTACATTTAGATACCTGTTTTTTGTGTTATAAAGGAATTTTAGCATTTATTTTTGAGCACATTATGGTACAAAAAATTTTATGTAACAAATAATTACAAAACACAAGAACAGATACAAGGTATTTCATGTACTACCCATATATAATGCACACCCTTATTTTTTCCCTCAAAAATTTGGGCAAAAATTATACATGACAATATGGTACCCATGAAGCCATCTGAGTCTGAAGTTTTCTTTGTAAGAACATTTTAAATTACAGACTTAATTGTTTTTAACTTTATAGGAGTTTGGGGGTTTCTCATTTCTTCTTGCATTAGTTTTGCTAAATTGTAGTTTTTGAAGGACATATTCATTCTGTCCAGGTTGTCACTCCAAATATCTTGTTGTTACACTGAAAATATCATTGGAAACTGTGGTAATGGCCCCTTTTTATTTCTGATACTGGGAGGAAAATTGTGGGTGTTACTTTTTTCCTGCTTTTTCCTTTATCGGTCTTAATAGGATTATTGATTTTATTAATCTTTTTTAAAGATTTTATTTATTTTTTAGAGAGAGGGGAAGGGAGAGAGAAAGAGAGGGAGAGAAACATCCATGTGTGAGAGAAACATCTCTCATGCCCCCAACCGAGGACCTTGCCCACAGCCCAGGCATGTGCCCTGATCGGGAATTGAACTTGTGACCTTTCGGTCAGTAGGCTAGTGGTCTACCCACTGAGCCACACCAGCCAGAGCTATTAATCTTTTTAATAACCTAACTTGGCTTTGTAATTTTTTTCCATTGCACATCTGTTCTCCAGTTCATTGATTTCTATTCTTGATTACATTATTCCTTCCACTTTTTTTAGGTTTAATTATTTACTTTTTTTTTAGGTTTATGAGACAGAAGCTTAGATTATTGATTTTCAACCTTCTTATTTTCTAATTCGTGTATTTAAAACTAAAAATTTCCACTTAAGCACTTTAGCTACTTCTCCCAAGTTTCCATATGTTTGTTTTCATTATCACTCCATTCAGACTATTTTCTTTTTTTTTTTAAATTATATTTTATTGATTATGCTATTACAGTTGTCCCATTTTCCCCCCTTCATTACCCTCCACCCT